>DF239438.1:188712-203051 GCA_000507305.1 Breviolum minutum Mf 1.05b.01 | reverse complement strand
CTTCGTTTCTTCGTTTCTTGGCTGCTTCGTTCCTTCGTTTCTTCGTTTCTTTGGGTCTCGTTTCTTCGTGTTTTCGTTTTTCTTGTATTTTCTCATACAAAAGTAATAATTTTTTTTTGATGCTCTTAATATTTTTTTTAATACTCTTAATATTTTTTTTTGATGCTCTTAATAATTTTTTTTTGATACACATGCCCTTTTGCACCAGATAAGTTGACGTTATTTTTTTCCGTATACAACTGCAACACCTGCAATTTTCTGATGAAATCGAGTTTTCTTTTGAAAATCAACCTTCAAAACCATGTTGTGTGGTAGTTTTTTTTACTTTTTACCACCATGATGGGACCCCGCTTTTTTGGGGGGGAACAAAAATGCTGCCTGAAATGGATGCATTGATCTATTTGAGACTTGAACCCTCTGATAATGGGATTTTACAGTTTACACCCCTGAAATTCAACATAGTTCAACAAAAAGACCCTTGAAATTTTACTGGGCCCCAAAAGGAAAGGGTTACTAACCTCCCCCAACAACACATGTTTTTGTTCAGTGGGAAAAAAACTCCTAGTTGGCCAAGCCGGGCTGTTTTTTTGATTCGTAACACTGATTTTGGATGATTTTGGTGGAATTTTTCCACGTAAAATCGTCGGGTACGTATCGTTATACTATATAGGTTGTTGGATGTTCTATGACGTAACCTTTCTTGAGATTTCACCCCATGGGTTTTTCTTCAACGCCAAGAAACAAGGATCTCCTCAGAGTTGGATGGTCGTACTCCCCAACGACATATCAGAGTTGCTGCGCATGCCTGGAACGTTTTCCATCCAAAAAGTTGATTTCCGCTGCATGAGATTTGTGTCTTATTTTTTGGGGGGGGAGAATTTGGAAAAGAGTTGTTTTTGTTGGTTTGGTTTGACATGAATCAAGTTGCTTGAACTTCAAACCCCGCAAACGTTGGGGAAGCACCTCCTCAAATCGAACATGGAAGTTACAAACATACCTAGCCGTAGTTGAAAGGAGTTACTCAAGTGTACCTCATTACCTCGGCCCCCATCATTTTGGGGTATTCGTGTTCAATTTCCATCGTGTAACAGTAAATGAGAATCTTTCCCTTATGCTCACTGCGCCCTTCTGCAGTCATGGTTTTGGGTTGTGGGTTTTGGGTACCTAAACACCGAACCTAACAGGGTATTTGGAGCACTACTAGGGTGTCCATGGAAGTTAGCAACTAGTTAGTAAGTTGATTTATAACCTGCTTATGGGACTTATAACCTACTTATAAAGGTGTTATAACCCAGTTCCTAAGTACCAGCAGGACATCCCAGTAGGGTTTTACACCAAACTCCGACTTCCTGAAATGAGCTACCCTCCAGGGAACGAGTCCATATCCCGCCTTGGGATTTTCGGAAAATCATCATCTTCAAAAGTGCGAAATGGAAGATCTGTTAGGAACCCTAGGAGGGTAGAATGATTTTGGCTCAGTTTCCCTAATTACTACAGTAAACCCACTGTTTGGGGAAATCTGCCACTACAAAACGTCACTTCGGAAACATCACAAACTGATACGTAGTTGATGGAAGACATTCCTGCGCAATCCTAACCCAGTGCATACCCAGATGCTCAATGTATGGTATACTTACCTACATTTACCACTAAAAAAAATGAAAATAGCCATTCATGTAGGTAAATATGCCAGCCCCATTGAGTGTTTTTCAGGATAGGTATCTTATCCCACTATCAGCTTTTGTTGCCAAGGTGAAAGACCAGCTGATTGTGTCGATCACCAGGGGAATCAACTCGGAATGCTTACCCCTTTGGTAAACTAACATAGCAATGGAAAACCACCATTTCTAATAGGAGATCATCTTCAAATGGTGGATTTCCCATTGCTATGTTAGTTTACCGGAGTGCAACAAATAAGTAGAGACTGAAAAGGTCACAGTGTCGTCTTGTTTGTGAAGCACACATTTTCCAGGGTTTTACCGCTCCTTTTCATACACAGCTGTGGAAAACATTTGAAAAGCTCATCACGTCATAGGCTTTCCCATCAAAATGAATTAGCCAGTTTGTTGCAAAGAGTCTCTCAAAGAATCTCTTGGTGAATTTGATTATATAATATAAACACAAGACATTCGTATCCTTTGTATCGCGATACAAAATGCCGACCCCGAATCCATTTGGGTGGGCGAAATGTCTCGAATCAAACAATAAATCCCCAAGGTGGATGGGGGGAAATGTGCAACCTGCTTCAAGCCCCAATTGATAGCCACCTAGATTCAGTGCTGGGCAAATTGCTATAAATTCCCTACACCTGAATCTAGTTGGTGGTTGAACCAACCCATTTGAAAGATAATTGGTCAAATTGGATCATTTCCCCAGGTAGAGGTGGATAAAAAAACATATTTGAAAGCAGCAGCTACTAGTAGTGAAGTGTATTTCGGGCATTTTGGGGAACGGGATTCCCTGATCCTAAATCACCGGGGTGAGGACCAACCACTGGTGAATGGTCGATATATCATTTTGCCCACATGTTGGGATTCCGCAGAAAAAGGGGGCCCCCCCTTTTCCTATTGATGGACTTGGATGTCCCAGCAAGTTGGGATCAAAGGTTAGGATCAGTGGGTTTTTTTTCACCCCAATAATACGCCATATAAAAAGATAGGTTCTAACTCCATTGATCCTAAGCTAGTTGGTGGTTTCAACCCATCTGAAAAATATTAGTCAAATTGGATCATCTCCCCAAGTTTCGGGGTGAAAATAAAAAATCTTTGAAACCACCACCTAGTAACCATTGATCCTAAGCATTCCTGGCCGGGAACGAATCCAAGACCTGGAAAAGCCGCTCCGGCCCACCCGGTTCCACCAATTTCAATTTTCAACAGAGACAGCCCCAGATGAAACGGCGAAAACGATGCTCTGACAGCCTGACTTGTCACGATAGATGCCCACAATTTCCTTGAACCTGGAAAAAATTGAGGGGGCAAAATTGGGATCTTCCTTCCCACCCAGGCCCAGAGATGGCAAAAGGGAAGGATCTAGCTCAGGATTCCGGGATTCCGGAGGCTTATTACTGGGAGAGGGGAGAATCATCCAAGACAAAATGATGCCTACGAGCTCCGCTGCTCAACCCATGTAACCCATGGGGGTCCGTGAGTTTTCACCTGTTGAACACAAGGTCTACCACTATCAGTGGAAAATGGTCAGGTGGTAAAGGACTCTTCCTACAAACGACTCTTATTTGAGTGCTGACATGACTAGCATACACGCCCAATCTCTAGTTATTCACTATCCCTCTGCTCTCGCGTTGGTCAGGCCACTAGAGTTTATCCAGAACAAATAGCTCGCAGGTTGAGTATTGGGATCATAGAATCCGCTGGAATGCTTTTTTGAGCACTTTTCTGATTGACCTGCATTATCACACTTACAAGGGAAATTTAAGCCTTTTCAAATTTCAAATCGCGGTATCCAGTTGTCCCGCTCTTTGCAAAAAGTGCGGCTATGTGTGAGGCTGTGTTTGTGTTTTTTAGGGATCGGATTTACAAAATAAAAACCAACGAAAAAACAGAAGGCTGGAACGAAAAGCCGTCAATTGAAGATGTATCATTCCTATCTTGGAAAAAGTGATCCCATTTCAGCATTCAGCTTTGTCAAACGATAGTGGGTTTATAACAATCCCTCCAACCAAGGCTGGCTGATTTTTCACAACCAAATACTACCTCAATGAAAAACAATATAAAAACGTCCTCTGAAAACCACAGGCCTGGAACCTGAAAATCACACCCTTTCGAAAGAAAAATCATCTTCCAAACCTTCATTTTTGGGGATTCAGCCATTAGTTGTTTCCTGGAAATGCCAAAAAAAAACAGTTGGTTTTTGTTGCACCACTCCGGTTATGAATTCCTATCTTTCGCGATGCTTGGAGGGAGGGTTCTTGATGACTTGGTGCGGCTTCTGTTGGCCGCCTTTTCAGGGTATCTAAATTGGCTCCTGCAACACCGCTTCAGTGGATTCTATGAAGTAGGTAATTTTATGTAATTTTCAGGCCCCCTACTAATAACCCATACCATCCATGGGGCATTGACCATAAAAATTTACCATCCATGTAGGTGTATATTACCAGTCCCAAGGATCCTTGGAAGGTGATTTTCAGCCCTGAGTCTGGTTTTTCGAATACATATCACAGGCTTTTCAGCCCTTAAATCCAACAAATATCAAAAGCGTGAGGAGGTAATTGGACCCCAAAAACCTAACCAAAAGGCCATTCACCTCAGGTATTCGGAAGACGAGGGCAAACATGTTGCAGTCGGGAATTTTCCATGTGATTTCACTTTTTGGGCCGGGAAAACTATGTGTTGCTCTGGTTCGAAAGGTTTGACCGGCCGCCCGAAGTCGCAACACAAACCTGCGATTCTTCGTCGCCTAGTTGGTGAACCATCCACTTTGCCCAAGAAGTTGTCGAGTGCCTGGCGATTTCGAGGTTGTGGCGAAGTAATGAAAAGATCTTTGACAAATAGATGATCCATTTGACTGGGTATATATCATATCCCATAGGATCCATGTATGGTATATTTACCTACATTTCCCATCAAAATCAACTAAATGTGGGTAAATATACCATACATGGATCCTATGGGTATATTATCATTACTGTTATTACATTATCATTATCATTATGATTACGATTAAACCAAATGTAGGTCATCTATTTCATACATCGATGGTCTGAAAAACAAAAAAAACATGATGTTTGATGATTCTGGCGGATTTTTAGACAAATTGGAGGCTATCAAAAAAAATCTCTATCAAATCAAGGCGTTCTGTGTTTTTTGTTCCCAGAAATATCCGTTGAAACATCGCCGCGACAAAATGGGGGAATGTTTGTTTCCCCGTTTTGGCCTTCAATTTCGGGTGCTGATATATCTGATATTATGCTTATCCCCCACATAAGATTATGAAACACCCAAATGCTAACTTTGTTGTTTTCGTTTTTTCTTCAATAGAACTTCACTACGTACTGCATCTGGAAAAACCCATGATAGTCAATATGAACAAAATCCAACAACCAAGAAAAACGTAAACAAGAATCAACATGTCTGAAGGCACCACACATCTGCGTGAATGAAATCCAATGATTGAAAGGTGAGGTATCAAGAAATAAAAAGTGACGTCAAGTGACGTCATGTCATCATTCACGCGGGCTTTCTTACACGATTTGTTTTCAAAGAATTCATCCAGGATGATGGCGGTTATGGAATGTACAGTAGCATAGCGAAGTTCCCACAAATAGCCTAAAATGATATCCTAAGGATACCCCCCTTAGAATCATTTAAGCTTAATTAATACGAATCTCACCTGATGAATGTCTTGGCATTTCGGCTGATGCAACCGGAAATTCAATAAGTTTTCTGTACTACTGCTGATGGTTCAGAAATCCGGCGTTCACCACCTGGGATATTATAAAAACCTTGCAAATAATGGGATAAACTACCGACATCTACCGACCTCAACTGGTGACTTCCGGATTTGTGAACCGTACCATCAACAGTAGCTCTCGTATGGGCGTGATCTTCATCCATCAAATTTTCCGCGGTCTCTTGAGGAAAAGTGTGATGTTCACTGCTTAGATTCCATGCAAACATTTTGTGGAGCCATGTATCTGGACAAGGTTATGGAAAACCCGCTGGGAAACCCAATTTATTTTCGGCCATTTAATCCATTTATAGGGATTACAAGTTGTAGCTCCATTTATATCTGACACAACTGACTCCACTTTCTCCCAAAAAAACACGAATTTCACCTTGGACTTGCTGAAAAAGATGATTGGACAAAAGTTCCAAAACATATTCTAACAAATGGTGATTTAATAGTGATCTGGTTGGTGGCTTCAACCCATCTGAAAAAATATGTCGAAATCTTCCCCAAATAGGGGTGAACAATGGAAAAAAACACATTAACCTGGTGAACCTGGTGATTTACCATAGTACCATCCGTTAAAAAAGTCATCCACCCCAACAAAAAGTCATCCCCAACAAACAACAAACAACAAAAACAAAAACAACCAAAAACATCGTCGTCACCTTCATATGTTTTTCGTGCATCACTCGATCAGGCGGTAGAGGATGATCTTTTTCTGTCTTCTTGGACCTTTGGAGATGTTGGGCTGGTGATTTTTTGCGGCAGGGCACGAAACTCAAGAAGGTTACGTTTTTACCAAGGAATTAACATATCCCACCTGGGGAAAAAATAAAACATTTTCAGGTTAGGCCATTTTTTGGGGGGATATGGTTACTTAGAGGTTTAGGATACTTAGTAGCTGGTTATATAATTCACTATCCACGTATCCTAAGTATCCTGAACCTCTAAGTACCCTCCACTAACATGTCACATGTCTCGCCACTGAAAATGGATGGGAGACGATTTTGTTTCCTTCTGGGTTTTTGGCCAGGCCTATGCGATGTACGTTAGTTTCAGGGAGGGTTCAGATGTTCAGTGTCCCATTTTAGCCATAACTCTCAAGCCATAACTTTACTCTCAAAAAGTCTGGTGAGCTTTGACAAAAGTAGTTTCCTGTGTTCTTTTTTATCAGTTGCCCGAGTTGAGGCAAAGAAATTTGGCTTGAATTTTTTATTTCCAACCAATCAATAAACACCCATGCGGTTTTGTTTTGCTGGTTTTTTTGAACGGGTCACCCTAAGTTCATACGTTTCACCATTCACCCGAAACCATTGGTCCGGGTCCCCCTTGGGGAAATTCTTAGGGTTGGTTCTCTCCAGGTGATGAACGGTGATTCGAGCCGTGCCCTTCTTATCCCCCGCCAGAAGTACCTACCTACCGCCAGAAGTACGTAGCCGGCCTTATGATCAGGGCTTATGAAAACCCATTGGTTTCCCTTAATAAGAGGCCGGCTATTAAAGCTGTATTTCTGGAGCGGATACATTGGGGGATAGGTTGCCCAGCCATGATAGCTAGCTTCAAGAAGGACATTGAAGTGATGCATACATTCAAAATGTCTTGCCTAGATGCTAACCTTGCTACACAAACTTTAAATCTCCGGGATCACATACAGCCCCGCAAAAATTCCCAAGCAAAGCTTCCTTCATCTCAAAAAATCCTCTTGATCAAAGCTTCAACAAGAATTAATTGGACATGTTGAAAAGGTTGGGTTTGAACATGTGACAACTGTGACCCCACGATTGTCCGATTGACCATGTGCCGGTTCAGCGTTTGTCTAACATAGCTGGCTGACTGTAACTGTTACACCTCCACCTTTCCTTGTCACAAGTAGCTTACTAAGTTTGATTGTTGAAGGGTATCATTCTTTCACCAGACATTTCAGGTGGCAAAAAAATGGAGGAATCCTCACCTCTGTAAGCTGTATCCACATACAGCTTAAGGGTTTTCCCCCACCCGCAATGTGTAGCCGAAAATAGGGTTCTTTCGTACCTCTTGTTCAGGTCATTACCTGAAATTATTGGTGATTCTTGCCATCTTCTGAAGGGCATGATGGTGGGGTCCAGTCTAGGTAATATATACCACCAACATCCCATACACCAAGTGTTGGACAGTATGAGTATGATCCCCTTATTCCGTCCCATCTGGATGGGACTACACACGATCCTCCAATCTTTATTAGTGGTGTCAAAGTGCTACTGTTGATGGGAGAAATCTTGCACCACCCTGAGATGTATAAAGCTTTGCTGGTTAGAAGGATTTCTGAACCAATCAACAGTACCAGGTAAATTTGCGTGTTCCCTTTTCTGCGACCAAACCATCTTTCCTGCATCTTTTTCAATTTGAGTTTTTGGACATCTGTGTTCCCGAAACGAAAATTGCCAGGTTTCCAAGGCATTCAAAAAAGCCGTTTGGCCAAACCAAGCAACAGATCATAGATTTCCATGGAGATGCGTCGGACAAAAGTGTTATAATTCTCCACTTCCTTTGGGAGAAAAATATACAAATTCTAGTTGGTGGTTTCAACCCATCTGAAAAATATTAGTCAAGATGGGAATCTTCCCCAAATAGGGGTGAAAACTAAAAATATTTGAAACCACCAGCTAGAATTGCACGCAAGGTTTGTTTTATTTTTTGCCCTAAGAATCATGTGATCTCAGAATTGGTGGTTTGGACTTCCCAGAACCCTGCAACCTACAGGTTCAAGTCCCTCTTTTTGGGAGGGTCCAATGATTCTTAGGGTGTCTGATTTCTCATCAAAGACCACACAAAAACAAATCTCTACATTGTTCTTATAGACCCTAAGGATCCAGATATGTCCTAAGAAAGGGATTAACCCTATAATCCTATTGTGGGGATGGGATTAGGACCATGAATCCTACTCTAGGGAGGGGTCTGGATTCTTAGAGAGAATGTGTGAATGATGAGTCTTTGAAGTTGTTTCAAAAGAATCTAAACATCCACTTATTTTAAGGTTAAAAAATAAACTCCAGAACTTGAAGGGACGGAAGGGAAAAATCCCAAAACTACTGGACTTCTCAAGAGGTCAAGTTTTTCAAATGCTTGTGCCACATGTGCCGACATGGACAAATTCTAAAGGGGACAATTCGTAAGTAGATAATAAGTGTGGTTACATTTCTACTTCCGGTACATACACTCCGTAAAACTAACATAGCCTGGTTGGAAAACAAATTTACTTTTGGGATGACATATTTTCAGGGGCGAGAACTGTTAGCTTCAGGGAGGGTATATTTCCAACCTCTTCTGAAAACATACAAGTCTCTTAAGTAGGGTTAGGACATATCCCGCGCTACATGTTGGTTGAGATGTTTCTGACTATCCCTCAAAAGACTAGTGACTAGTTGCAAGACGAGGGGGTTTTGTACTCACATCATAAGTTCTGCAGGAAATTCGTGACCCATAGAATCCATGTATGGTTTAAAGTTTATTTTCCTCCGTTTACCATAAAAATCCACCATTCATGTAGGTAAATCCACCTGAAACATCTGAATACATCCTGACATGTTGGAGAAAATCTTTTTTGTTGGAAGAAATCTTTCACGTTTACAAAGTTTTGTACATCCCAGGTGGTTTGGTTCCGGTGTTTTTTCACTTTCTACCATGGTAAATCACCGTTGTTCACCACCATTTGGGGAATATTATTTACTTTTTTCAAACACCTTAAGCAAATCTAAGGTTGTCAACATTTGTCAACATAGGACGTGAAGGGCCATGCCCAGGGCCATGCCAAGACTCTTCTTCCGGCACAAATTTTGATGGATGAAACAAGTCTTTCTTCTCCTGGCAAATTTTTGTCTGCGGTTCTGACAACAGAAGTGCCAAAGTGAGCTTATACTGTTGATGGTTCAGAAATCCAGCTAACCAGTTGAGGTCATACATCCAAACGGTGGTTGGGAATGGGATTTCTTCCAAACCATCAACAGTATTTGGAAGACAAGGAAGGTTCAGGTTGGGGCCCACCAGGTGATCAGTGAAAACCACCTGAAACCCCAAATTTGTCGACATGAAAAAAGCAACACAAAGATACAACAAAGAACCATCCCACTGGAGGTGGTACGTTTGAGCGTGGCCAATTGCATGATCGATAATCTTGGGAGATTTCCGTCGACATGACACTCCCTGAAAGTAACAGCAAAAGTTCCTGAAGTAGGCCATCCCGAAAGGAAACGATCGTGTTCCAACCATACATTTTCAGGTGCCAAAATGTTGGTTTCAGGTAGGGTAAGGTGTTTCAATGGATTTCCTTACCACTCCATGCTTGGTGATGTCACCCCTGAGAATTCAGAGCAAAATTCAATTTGCGTAAGGACTACAGTGGTTGGAACAAAAATGGTGTTTTACCATGGTAGAATCCGTAAAGAATCACCAAAAAGCAAACAAAAGCTTTTGAGGATGGAAAATTCACGGAACTGTTACACCTTGACTCTGCTGGTTGCTACAATCAGTTCACCCAGAATAGTTGATGAAATGAAATGATGTTTGCACCAACCGAACTAGAAGACTGGAAGGTAGATGTGTGGAGATTGACTCATGTCAGGAACCCCTTCAGAGATGCCCAAATAGCAACAATTTGGGCTGCTTGGGACCTGCGAAAGGTGAAATCATTCTACTTGTAACCTCCACCCCTTACCGCAACCCTCCAGGGAACTAACATATCCCACCTTAGAAAAAGGAATTTTCATAAAGTGCCCTGGTAGGGGATATGTTAGTTCCCAGGAGGGTAAACTGTCGCTATAGAAATTGCCCACCGTATTCTGGTCACGGCATTGAAAATCGTTCTGAGGTGGCCAGGAATCCGCGTCCATTTCAATGGACGAATTTGACTCAACCCATCTGATATTCAAACTGATTGGAAAAGGATCGCATTGTATCACCCTCAATTTACTCAGGGGTACCATTATCTTCAGATACTCCCCAAAAAATTAACATACTGTAGAACCTAAAAATGGTGATTTCCAACAGGAATCTCCTGTTTGAGGGGTCCATTTTCAGGTGAACCATGTTAGTTTTCGGGGGGGTGTATCGACCAATTTTAGCAAGTGGCAAGCTTAAATCTTAAGACTGATAAATGTGGACCCGCCTTAAGCGATGAATATCCAATGAATGGTAAATTGCATCACTAAAACTTTTCCTTTAAACCCCCTTTTAGACTTGTTTTCAAATAAAAACCTAGGAAAGGACATCTAGCCAGAAATGAATTGCAACGTGAATTCTTACTACTGGAATTGGATAGAAGATGTAAAAAGGATACAATAGCCCCACTTACAATCACTACTTGGAGGATCATCCCATGACTTGTAAGTGGTTAATTGCCATGGTGATCGTTGTTGTCCCCAGGACCTGGGGCAACATTCCCCTTCCAAATGGGCGGAGCTCCATGGCTTATAAATGGTGGTGATCCTAACCACTGAAATCCACTGGGATGATCCTCCAAGTAGTCACTAACCAGTAAGCAACCGAGCCCGCAAGAGCTCCGACCTCGATCACGGTCGGAGCATGTTTCCTGAGATGCAAACATTTCAGGGAATCAACCATACCAGACTCTCAATGTATACTCTATTTGTAACTACATTGGGTTGATTTTATGGTAAATGTAGGTACATGGAGCCTAGAAAAAAATCGGCGTTGAAAAAGAAATTCCCTTCACCTACCTGTTCTGCTGAGAATTCTGTAATGTCATTGAAATTCAATTCAGTCTGTCATACTGGCAACAAAAATAAGGATTTACTATGGGGAAAAAAAACATCACTGTACTATATCATATTATATACTATTAACTTATAATTATAACTATAACACTAAAAAACCCTCCGCAAATCAAGAAACCTCGGGACCCCGAGGAATAGCCGAAAACTGAGATTCATACAAATAAATGGATGTTTCCTAAAATGGTGGGTTTCCCCAACAAACCCATGGGTTTTCCTACTGAAAATGATCAAAACTTGGGGTGTGAAATGGGGGTACCTCCATTTAAGGAAACACCCAAATGGACATCATTTAACGATCAAGGCAATGGGGCCCAGAACTCGCGGTTCCATGGCATGGAGACTCGCTACCTTCTGGATGAATATCCTAGATTTGCGTAAGGGTCCATGGTAGTTGGGAAAAGTTCCTTTAAAATATTCCAACAAAATGCGCAAAGGTGCAAAATGGTGATTTATTATCCCAAGGTAGACATTGAAAAAATCACCAAAAGAAAAAGCAAACACAAGTGGATGAATATGGATCAAAACTTTGGGATTCTGGGCAGTTACGAAGGACAGTGAAAGGCTTCTACAAAGGGAACCCGCCGGATCCTAAAAATGAAAGCTTGGCGGTCACTGCTGGGTGGAGCATATGATGATCAGGGTTGGCACTTAAGGCTTGTGTTTTTTTGGGGCGGTCATGAGTTTCATGTTCTTAGGTAACGAATTTATCGGATGTCGGATGTTGATTTTTACATCTGTTTATCAAGTCTATTGAGGGCGGGTCCCCGTAGATATAAACTTACTTTTGGAAGGGATACTATATATATCTACACAAAAGATATGATGATACAAAACCACTTTTGATGTAGATGTAAAATTCTTTACCAACCACTTTCGACATGAGGATGTCCAATACGTACCCCCTACACGTACTTTGCAACACGCTTCCTTTGAAGCTCGTGGGTGTGTGTGTGTGTGTGTGTGTGTGTGTCCTAAGCCCTTTCCCACAACCTTCTACCACTCATCTTGCTCAAGATATTGATCGGATCTTGCAAAGACAGATCAAGACAATCAAGACTCCCTTGACCACTTTCGATGTAGATATTACTAAAAAAACATCAAAACTAATGTCGGTTGAACCTGAAACCATCTGGGTCTTGGGGGGCCCACCTTACCCCAAACGGAAAAGTCCGAAAATCATGGACTCAAAAGTGCCGGCTGGGAAAAGGATATGTTAGTTCAAAAAGAAGGGTAACTCACGGATGACGGGCAGTCTCCCACCACCATTTCCCACCACTGGACCCCAACCATCCCACCACTCATCCCAAGCTGCGTAGTAGCACATCCCATTCTTCCCCGGCAGAGAGAAGCTCTCGCGCGTGGCAGGTGCAAAGTGCTGGAAGTTCGTTTCAGCCCAAAATGCGAAAGAAAGGCGGCGCGAAGTTGGCGTGGCGGCTGAAGATGTGATTTTTTTTCCGTTGTACCCATAAAGTCACTTGTTGTCTCATTTTCTTCGTGGGTTTCACAGATCCTGGGCGGTGTCTTCCTCAAGGAATACAATTGATATTATGAAAAAAAAACATCTCATTTTTTCAACTGCAAGTTTATGAGCTTTGTGGTGACTACTGACGTAAAGTTCTTTTGTGTTTGCCTGTGTAAAAGAATGAGATGTTCCTATATTATTTCCAAATGAAAAAGGTGCATGCTGGGCCGTCCATAGCTAGTAACTAGTTAGCAAGTTGGTTTACAACCTGTTACGGGACTTATATACAACCTTACGTTTATAGGGATTATAATCCACTTACTCCCTAGCTACTAAGTACCATGGACATCCCAGTAGCAAACCTACCTGTCCAAAGTGAGTGAACGAATCCTTGCATCTGTTCAAAAAAGGCATCTTCAACTATATGGTTAATTGTTGGCTTGGGTCCTGGTGGTTTGAAAAATTCGAAGGGTGCCCAGTCAAGGCCTTTTAAAAACAGGTCTTTCCGAATCACAGCTTTGGTGAGAAAACTTCGAAAAAACCACGACGTGAAGGTGAAAAGTTGAGAAAAGACCCAAGTCCTAGACCCAGTTTCCTTGTAAAAGCTGTAGTTTTTATGGGTACCTAGACCGGATTCAAGGGTGTCAAATTTCAGCCCCAGGTCTGTTGCTGGTGGCTAGGGGCTCAAATTGCAGACCAGTGGAGGATTCAGGTATATAGTTCTTTCGCAAATTTCGGGCATTCCAAAATGATGATTTCTGGTTTCCCTTCATGTGCACTGTACACCTGGCGGTAATTTCCACCCGTTTGGAAAATATGTCAACTAGGAATCAAAGTTTCGCTCATGTTCCTCACAAGTGAAAATTTCAAAAACAAATATTTGAAACCACCACCTGCCATGGGAACTCAATGTTCCTTCATGTCTATAGTGGGAACTGTTTACCCATATTATCACACCTATATTTCAACCCATCAGTAAAGCCATCCATCCATCTTCCATCCTTTTCCCCAAAAAAATTACCCACCGGCCTGATGGTTTACAAGTCGAGGTCCCATCGGCGGAAAAACCCATGTGGCAAGCCATGTTGTTTGAACCCGTTTTTTTCTCAGTGAACTATAAAAATGAAGAAAGGTTGCCATGCTTGCAGAATTGAAAAACCACTGGTCGATGACATCTGCATTTGCATTTGCACCTGGGAAAAGGAAAAACAAGAAATTCGCCAACACCTGAGTTGGATGAGTTTGTTAAGCTAAACCTTGGAGAAAGGCAAACACCTCTAATTCCTTCGTGCTAGTGAGAAATGCTTGATGGTATCCTAGGCTTTTTCATCCTTGTAAATCCTTTTTTGTTTACACTGGGGTGACCATTATTCTAGGGGCAATGCGCAGTTTGATATGTTTTTTCTTTCTCTAAAGGCCCGTGTTGTTACCCAATGCCTGGTGTTTTCAATAGGTATAAACATCTTTCCCGCAGTGAGAAATTGACATGTTAGGTGTATGTGTTACTCAAACACGATTTCAACACATACACTGCCCCCCCCAAAAAAATGCTAAAAGGCTTGTTGTGGGTTGCGGATTTTGCAAGTTTGGGGACCCACTAAATCTATAATTAGTAAGGATTGTATGCAATCCAGAACTCACAGCAAGCCTTTCATGAGTCATAGCCATGCATCTGCCTCATGTACTTCTCTCTCATCTGT
>DF239438.1:2446-188549 GCA_000507305.1 Breviolum minutum Mf 1.05b.01 | reverse complement strand
ACATATTACAAAATTATATATTTTCATCTTTTGCAGTATACAATTATTTATTTAAATCCTTTGTCAATTTATTCTAATTGGTGTAATCCCGGTGACTTAAAATATTCAAATAAAAATTGAATTTATTTTCATCTGTATTTTATTTTTTTTTGTATTGTTGCTTTGTATTGTTCATCATCACGTAAGTTTATCTTTTCTTTTTAAACATCCTACGTTTATTCTTCAATCATCTTTCAGATTAATCCTCCAAACCCTTGATTTTTTACAACCCACAACAAGCCCCTCTCAAAAAATGAAGGAAACAAACTGATGGCTCCAAGCCAACAAAACTCCTTGCCTTGGATTTTAATAAGATGCTGGAAAAAAAACATAAAATATGTCCCAAATGGTGGTGCAACGTGGTGAATTACTATAGTAGAGTCCGTAAACTAACATGACAACCGCTGCAAAATCACCAGTATTTATTAGGAAATACATCTTCAAATGGTTGCTTTTCTAGTGTCATGTTAGTTTTCAGAACCAAGAACCAAGGGTGCGTTCAAATATCATGCATGTTAAAAATCTACGTGGAACATGCCATCTCATCATTAGGGTCTAAAGTCAATTGGTGGGAAGTTTGAAAGGCGAAATCCCCACAAACTTGTGGGTTTCGAATCTCGAACATCACACGAAGCCTTTTGAATGACTCAGATTTGCGTAAGGACACGGTGGTTGGAAAACTTCCTCAAATTGTGGTTTCATAATGATTACTATGATGATTTACTATGGTAGAAAGTAACAAAAAACTTAAACAACGAAAGATAAAGTGATCACTGCTCAAATGTTGAGTAAGTCACAACATCCTGCCAGAATTTGGCTTTTTTCCAAGTATTGTACATGAACAAATATACAGTATATTTTGGTCTTTGCATAAAAGCTTAGAATACCCTCTTGTTTTTGGCATGCATTCAGAGACGTCTCAAGAATTTTAAACCTATCATTTGGATTTACATCCGGGATTTTCTCACTGCACAGTATGCCAGTGGCAAGCGAAGGTGAAATCATGCTGGTGCAACATGGTGATGAATCCCATGGTAGAATCCGTAAAAAGTCACCAACAAAACAAATCCAAGATCAATAATCCAAAACCGCAAGAAAACACACACACACATGGCCAACCTTTCCTGAACTTGCAACACCCCATCTATCCGTCTCCTGAATTGAGAGTCTCTTGGCCACGAGTGAGCACATCTGCTGCCCTGCCAAGATCATAGCAATTAAAATAGTCAAAAAAAACATGGCCAAAAAACGTCTAAAAACTCCCAGTGAAATCCCTGGGTTTCTTCCTACGGTTAGATGGACTCCAAAAGCCTATCGAAACTCTACTGAAATTGGTCAATCTCCCGAATGATTTTACAGCGCTTTCAATCATCCACAGCGGTTGGACATCACTTATGCGAACTCCAATTTCATGCAGGAGCTCATAATTAAAGGTAGTATAACTGATGGAAAAGTATCCCATTTCTGAAAAGGTTTCATAGCAGGATTTCTTCCATCAACCGTAGTGGGATGATCATCACACTGATTGTCAGTGGTTAAGAACTATACTTGAGAACCCCCCTAAAAAAGATTCTTCCAAAATATAAATGGCGAACATCACCCCACTTACAGTACCACTTTTTGTTGAGGAACAAAAACAAGATGCTTCCTCTAATGCTGCTGAAATGAGGTATCAAATCGTTCGAATCAAGGAGGGAAGATACGGGATAAACGCCAGGGAGCCGCGCAGCCAGAGGAGCCAGAGAAAGGCCACGGCCACACAGCGGGCCGAATCAGATTGCTAAGCAAAACCTGGGAGCTCGAGGCGGTGTTTCAGGTCTTTGCAATGAAACTCGTTGGGTGGATGTGGACACATGGACTCTTGAAGTTTTTGGCGTTCAACTCCTCAGAGAGTACATTCATCTCGACCTTCTACCACTTCGAGGTCATGGATATCGTCCCTTTCGTACTCTTCTTCAAGGTTCGATGGTTGGACTTCATACTTGCCGCTTCCAGTCTGCCTCATGAAGATGAAGTCTGAAAGCTAAGGCACCTTCGCCAGGTGGAGATGGTCACACTTTTGGCCGCCCGGAGTGCCCGCTGCCTCAAAAGTTCATTGTGATTGAAGATTCGTTATATAAGTGCCACGAGACCCTCAGCGAAACATGGGAAACTATTTAGATGCAGTTGAGTCAATCAGTCTCCCCTGACCGATTGGAGCCTCAGCTGAGCTCTCTGGCAGGTCTGATGCTCTAGGAAACTTGTTCACAAAAGCTCCAACAGAGCACTATGTCATGTTCACATCCGCCATGGTCCCCAAAAAAGAACATGGGGAATGGTGAGCCAGGACGGTATATCCTGAGAATAGGTGCATACATACATGAATATGTATATATATAATACGTATGTATTAAATATAATATATATATATACATATATATGTTTCCAAAAAAAAGAGTTAATCATGACATGTATAAATTTCTACTTAGTAAAAAACCGCCAGGATTTCAATCCAAAAAGCCAAAAAAGAAAGTGCCAAAAGTCGCCTCTGTAAAACTTCTTCAAAGTATGGGAAAGCGGCCGTTGAAAAGAAAGGCCTGAAATATAAATAGCGGCCTTTTAAAACCCATACCATCCATGGGACTGGCACATTTACCTACATTTACCATACAAATCAACCAAATGTAGGTAAATAATGGTAAATATACCATACATGGATGGTCTGGGAAATGCAGCCCCTAAGGCTTCGAAGCCCTGGAAAATGTTTCGTTTTGATGGAATTGTTTGAGGATTTTGGGTGGGTTTTAGGTCATGAATCTTCAAAAATTGCAGCCCGACAAATGCCCACATTTTTAAATGACGCAAACATCATCGGAAAAAAACATATGCAAAACCAAGACTTGACATAACTGCTGGGAGAAAATCATGAACCCTTATAAATGGCCTTGTAAATAATTGGGGTTATTTCACCCCTATAATGTTGAGTTCTAACTCGACTTGCAACCTGGTTCTTTTGGGGCCAAAAAGCTTGTAGCCAACAACAAAAAGGCCCCGCGGCCCCGCATCTGAAAAAAGATAGCCTCCTGACCAACTGCGTGATGTGCTTTAAGTCCTGCATGACAACAAACAGCTTGTTGATCTTGTATTTGCTTCTCTTCGATGCTTGGAAAAAAGGAAAACACATTCTCCCAAATGGTCGTTTAATAGTGAGTTACCATGGTACAAGGTAAAACATCACCTGAAACACTTTCAAGTGATGGGTATATTAAAGGTTTAAGCTTATAATAGTCGTGCACCCTCAGATATTGAGAACATGGATCCCAAAATGAAGGGCTTTGTAAAAGGTAACTCCGGCTTCAAATGTGGCAATTTTGGATACATATTGTTCAATTTCGGGGGCAGTATACTACCATCTACCACCCAAATATTGAGGATTCTAATCAAATCTGCATGGAAAAGCAGGATTTCCTTTACATGACACCCTAAAAACTAAGATGGACCCCTTTTGGGGGTGATATCTTTAACGGTTTCCACGCTTCCGGCTGTCCGGGAAAGTAAAGGGACCCTGATGACCTCCACTCCCTACGGGAGAAAACTTGGAAACACGGTGAGGATCTCACAACCTCCAAATTAGAGATCGATAGAAGAATAGTAGAAACATTGATATACAAAGTGATGACTACGTCGATGAATATTCCAAAGTATGATTATGATGATGATGATGATGATGATGATGATGATGATGATGATGATGATGACGATGACGATGACGATGACGATGATGATGAGGATGATGATGATGATGATGATGATGATGATGATGATGATGATGATGATGATGATGATGATGATGACTATAGTTTCTGGACCACACAATTTATGTCATGTTGAGTACACATTAGAAGGTCCCTTCATGGGGCACCATCATTTTGAGCCCTGGTTCGGGCAGTATCCAAATCCATGTTTGAGTTCAAGCCAGCACAAAAAGGGCATCTTGTAGAGGAACTTAGCCAGGGAATGTCATCAATTACAGGGTTCTACAGTTACACAATCCAATAGCTTTTCAAACCATCACATGACCATCTTGAGCAAGACTAATTCAACCTATGAAAACCCATCAAGAAACCTTTATAAATAACCTCCAACAACGCCCAAATTCCCAAGCCCTTCCACTATCATTCTACTTTTTTCTGTTGGCTACTCCTCCTAAAATCAACTAAATGTCCCCTACAAAAGGAACTATTTCCAAAGGAATTTTCATTTATCAGAAAATATTCCTGAATTTTCCGGGGGAAAAGTCACCTTTTTCCGTTTTCCCATCCCCCTTGGCCCGCGGGGCATCACTGTCCTCCTTCTCGGTGGCAATGCCCCGCGTGCCCGGCTGGGCGAGGAGTTGCCAAATGCGACTCCCTGAAGCTTTGCACATCAAACGTTCCGTCGCCGCATCCTGGAGCGGCGAAGGGCGACCGACGACCCACCTTTTTTGGGCGATCCTGGAAGAGTCCTTTTTTACTGCCCTTAGACATAAAAACAAACAGGGGACGTCAAAAATTGAAAGATGAATTACCTGTAGCTATCGTAGATACAGGATATGCCTGTCATAGTGATGATTTTTGTCCGTGAAGGAAAGGATTTTGGAATGAGTACAGTAAATTTTGAAGAAGAACGGTTTATGATGTTCGCTTTTTTGGTGAACAATGATCACTATATCCTGAGGTAATGGTAATGAAAATTATAGGCATCATCAACTTTGACACACATGTTTTTTCCGAATGATCCTGTTCAGTTTGAAGGTATATGTTCCAAATGTTCATGTGAACTCTATTCCAATGCCTAGCAAAACACACCTCTTTTGAGCTAATAAAGCAAGCTACTGCCAATCACTTCGAGAAATACCATCACTCGTTGACAATGATTCCACCTTTTTTTAGTTTAAGGATCTAAGACCTAGTCTCTTCCGAAAAAAAAGGGGAAAGCCATCAATGTTTGTTGACGATTTCAAAAGGTTATCCCCAACCTTTCGGGGAAACTGAAGCAAAAACATGAAATTTGATGAAATTTGATTGTTTTTCATCTTCTACACCTGCGGGTGGTTTCATATCACTGTCCCACTAAAGTCACTAAAGGTCCATCCTTCATTGGTCAGGTCCATACAAACAAGGTGAAGACTCGCCTGCTCCAAGACTTGTGCAGAAATAGCGTCTTCCAGCGCAAAAAGGTGCTTTTTCACCAAATTCACGTGCTTCCTCAGGATGGGAAAACAAAAATTGGACCCTGTTGGATACATCCGAAAATGTGGACAAAAATCGCGCACTTTCTAATTCCAGGTGGAAACTATATGTTCACTCCAAAGTGTAATAAATGGGCGAGATTCCACGTTGATGGCAAAGTTGTGAAGAAAAATTCCTCTATAATATACATATCATCTTTGTGATATACTTAGAAATCTTTCTGACCCGAAAAGGCCGAGCGAAATTCGCTGTCTTATAACGAAAACAAGTCTGGAAATTGCCACGTTGTTCAAATCACATAGACATATACTTGTTTCTTTCATTTTTTTCATGCAGTACCGAACATGAAAAACGTATTATTGCAAATTTCTGGTTCTGGCTGGTTATTTGCGTTCTTTTTATCAGTTTTTTTTCGTCAATTTTGGTTTCGGATCGTTGTCGTGTCCTTTTAATTGTCATTTGAAACAGTTTCAAACCTTGTTTTTTCATCCGGTTTACATACATGTTATATACATATATAAATCCTTGAATCCTCGGATACGTCTTGCAAAAGAGCGATCCCTGAATTGCCAGATGGTTTTTTTTGAAGGATTTTGGGGGGGTTGTGGTCCAAAGGTGTGCTCAAAAACCACGTTGGATATGAGGATATTGTCTAGTTTCTGATATTCCCTGTGGGTGTGGGAAATTTACACTTGCCAGCTGCCACCATTCGCAATGCCACAACCATTAGCCAAGCAGCAAAAAGACTTCACAAGGAGTGTCCTGCTTGCCAACACTGCAAAAATGTTTCATGAAGCTGGGAGATGTTCAAAAAATTGGCCAAGATATACTATAAGATATTTTATCAAACTATCACTACTGACGGATTGCGTCTATTCACTCACCGCTTAGCTACTCAAAAATCATCCAATTGAAACCGTGGCAATCTGCACATACGCCCCGCTGAAACATCTTCACCTTTCCGCCTGACTCTGGGGGCTTTGGAAGACGGCTATCAATCAAACACCTTTTTGGAAACACAACGATTTGTCGATAAAAAAGAACCGGATCACAACCCCAATTTCATCTTAATACATTCTTTGTACATACGTATGATCATTGTTCCTGTCATTAGTCATTATTGTTATCCAAATATTATCATTTCCAATATTAATCATATTGTATAACATATGTACAAATATTCGTGGACGGTTGAAAATTGCAATATTTCACCAATTTCAGACACCTTGAAGTCAGGGAAATCCCTTACAGACTTTCTTTGGGTTTTTTCCATCACCTGTCCTCAACATCTTTTAAAGACGTACAAAAAAACGTGGCGGAATCAGTAACCTATCTCAGTACATTGAAACACACCCCATTCATCACTTACATTTCCTAAAACAAACCCAACTCCTGAAGAAAATCGTCTTTGATAAGGGCTGTAGGAAGGACACAGATTCATCATCCCAGAAGGAAAAAGAATTCCATGTAACCGGAGTCTAGAAACCTCAGTAGATGGCACTTCTCTTGTATATCTGACTGTTCACCAACCTGTTGTTTTCCCAAAATAAGGGAGAATTCCCTTCCTAAACTTCCTTTTTGAGGTTTTGTCCTGTCTAAACCTCAGATATATTGGTTTTGTTCAGTTCCCTTTAGGTACCTACGGGGATGTCCCTGAAAAGCTTAGGAAATGTGAGGATACAACTGGGTTGTTTCATTCCAATAAACCCCCTACTTGGAGGATCATCCCAGTTAGTAGGTAGTTGGCAACCCCCATCTATAAGCCATTTAGGCCATTTGGAAGGGGAATAACCCCAGGTCTTGGGGACTTACGATCACCATGGTGATTACCCACTTACTAAATGGGATGATCCTTCAAGTACACCCCAAAAAACCGAAGATGGACCACCCCAAACTCGCTAAAATCCGAAACATGAGCTAATCCAAACCATCAAAATGTTGGGGTCAAAATCTTCGTTCCTTCTTCCAGGGATAATTTTGGTGGATGTTTCCAGAATTTCCCGCACTAAAATGGGGAGTTTCACATCCCAAAGTCCATACCATCCCTGGGATGTCCTGCTGGTACTGGATGTAACTGGGTGGTTTCACCCCTATATAAGTAGGTTATAAGTTATAAGTCCCTTAAGTAGGAGGACACCCCTACGTAGATTTAGTAGTGGATTTGTTTTACTTAAGTTCCACCCAGATCGCTCCAGCTGGATCAACTTTGACCCATTTAGTCCTTGAGCACTTCATCGGTCACCTCACCTCGTTCGACCAAATCGAAGGCATCCTTCTTTTCAGCGGAGGAGGACAAGAATGGTTCCAATTGGGAAGGTGGACACGGTGATAACAGATTAGATAGATCCCATACCAATCCATGGGACTGGTACCGTACATTTACCATACAAATCAACCAAATGTAGGTAAATATACCATACATGGATGGTCTGGGGATGATATTGATGATTTTGGTCATGTTGGTGGTGATGATGATTCTGAAGATGAAGATCACGACATGAAGAGTACAAGGGTGCAAGAATATAATAGATCTGTCAACCACATAGGAGATGTCCCATTTATAGACATCTTAGGATATTTACGAACAACAGTCAGCACCGTTGTTGTGTTTGGGCTCTTCCAAGCGGTTTTTACGTGACGTTCCAACGGCGATTTGTTCGTTCCCTGAGAAAAATCCGCAGTTTTCAAGAGATCCACAACTATCGTAACAGCCGCTGATGAGAAATGTTTGGTGCCGGCGCCGTTGAGTAAGGGAAAAAAACATCAACCATCTCGGAGACCCGGGAAGTCCTAAGACCATGAAAGAAATAGGGAACTTCACCCAAGACAATTTTTTGAAGTAGGGAATCTTAATCATCCAAACTTTCAGACTATCATTGACCAGTCTTTTACTTCCAGGGGGGAATCCATTGCCGATTAGGATCAATCTCGAGAAAAGGTGGTTAAGGGTGAACCACCCATCTGAAACATATGATTTTCGTCAAACTTTTTGCCCCGCAGAATCCGAAAACCCCTGGTCCATTCACCATTCCATTTTTCGGGATCCTTGGGAAATTCTTAGGGTTGACACGTTGGTTTGGGGCCCAGTGGTTTGGGATTCGAATCGGGATACCCCTAAAGTAACAATCCCTTTCATGAGGGGATCCTAGGAATCCAAACCACCGGGCCCCAAACCACCCATTAACCATTACCTGATTTCAGGGTTAAAAAAAAACTCTGAAACCCACCACCTAGATCTGCGTGAATTTGCAAAGCTCTCCAATGTTTTTGTCACCATAAATGGTGAGGATAACACCCACTTACTGACCTTTTACTAACTTCCTGGGACATCTAAGCATTGCAATTGCACTATTGATGCTGGTCAAGCTAATCGAGAAAAAATAGAATAGAACACCACATATCCACGAATGACCACAACGAGACCCCAAGAGCTTGCACCCCGCATAGTTCAAAGTATAAGTGTATACAATAACTATCCCATACCATCCATGGGGCTGGCATATTTACCTACATTTATCATACAAATCAACCATTCATAGGTATATAAATATACCATACATGGATGGTCTGGGTATACGCAAAACTACTACCATGATGGGTGTGAGGTCCTTCGAAGTTGGGATTTTTAGCCCAAATTTGTAAGTAATTAGGGTCCCTTCTGTGTAAACTACCGGCGGGGCATTCCATCATCTGATCCCTCCATTCACAAGAGATATACTGTCAACATCAGGAAACATACTGGGATGTCCATGGTACTTGGTTGTAAGTCCCTTAAGTAGGTTATAAACCAACTTATTAACTAGTTACTAACTTCCGTGGACATCCAAGTAGGCAAGCAAAAAATCCAGTTCTACTAGTTGGTGGTTTCAACCCAATGGATTTTTTTTCTCGTAAAATTGGATCATCTCCCCAAATAGGGGTGACTTTTTTTTTAAGTGAAACCACCACCTAGTTGTCCTACCGCACAGCATGCCCAGAGCAGTCTCACCTCCAATTCTCCGATGGCACCAGCAATGTCTGCCTGGCCGCAGGCGTCGTGAGTGGAAGCAAATCTTTCACGAAGCAGTGGACAAACAACGCCCAAAAAAGAAGCAAAACAACGAAGTGTGGCAGTGGAGAAATCACATGTTGGCTTGAAGAATTTCTGATTTATAAAGCTTTGGTTCAGCATCTTCATGGATGTGCACAATTAATTGCACAGCCAAGAAGTTCATAGAGATGTTTTGAATGGGAAAGCTTGGTGCTTGAAATATATACATATACGGGATGTCTTGATACTTTGTGGCCAAACCAATCCACTATAGTCAGGCTATGCAAGCCAAAAATCACTCTTGACGCCAAGTGAGATTAGAATACTTGAGGATCACCAAAACAAATGAGCCACGAAAAAAAAAAAGCGTACTTTCCATTATACTGGTTGTTAAATAGGGATCCACAAATAATGTTTTTTTTGTTTTTTTATAGTCCCCACATAATTGGGTAGGACTTCATCCCCGAAATATACCCGAAAGAACCGCTCAGATCATGACTGGAAGCTCCCACCAAAGCAAAAAACAAGGCCCCCCATCAGGTGACAATATTGGTGAACCAACACGGCTATGAAAAATCAACCATTTTGAAGGGTATTTGCAAAGAAAATTTGTGATTTCCCCTTGCTATGTTAGTTTACCGGAGGGTAATACCCCTTCAAACCCCAGCTATGTCTGATCATTTTGTTGCCTTGGGGCAGCCATTGGATGTCCATGAATCCCCTTAAAACTCATTCATCATTGGAAAATGCCCATGTTCAAAAGGAAATAAATCTTCAAATGATGGGTTTTCCATTGTCATCTTAGTTTTCGGGGGAGGGTTTTCCCCTGGAAGCTTAACCGTTGGCCCATGGAACTTGATCATCCCAAAAAGCAGTCTTCAATCATTTTCTCAGGGGCGTTTGCTGTTAAACTTCGGGGATCGCCTTTTGTTGGTTTTGATGAGCTCAGTGAACTCATCTTTTTTTAATAAAGTAAGAATACTGCAAAAGGGGAAATGCATCGCAGATCTTGGAGGACGAGAACGTACCTCCACCAAACAAAGATCACGGGTACCTCCTAGAAATTTTCCCTCCAAACAAAATCCTGGGATACTGTCCAGCTGGAATTCCCAGAAATCCTGAAAAAATCGAATCATCACACACCAAATTTGTTAATCCCACCAGTTTCACCATCTATCCTGGAAAAATCCCCAAGGACCCTCCCAAATGGAAGGGAGGAAAAAAAACCTGGATGTATATGTATCGCAGTTTCGGTGTTTTTGTATAGGTCCTCAAAATGACCGCCTGCCTTGTTGAGGGGTACAAAAATCGGATTCTTTTTGAGTTGAAAAAAAAATCCCTTGCACCTGGGTCAGTTCAAAAGATGCATTCTCTTCACACGATCTCCTCAGCGGGTTTCGTTTCGTTCCCGAAGGGGAGGATGAGGATGGCATCCGGAAAATGTATACAAACGCAAGGTGGGCCCCAAAAAACAAGTTCCTATCACCTTCTGAGGATGTAATGGAACCTAAATATTATGCTGAGGAGGTGATTGGACACCCCAATCATCAGCTGAGAATACGACTGGATTCCTAGGGTAGGGTAAAAACTCCAGTGAGACTCTAAAACATAGCTAGCGGGGTTGCGGGCCATGAGTCCACCGGTAAAAACTCCACTTATACGGCTGATGGGTGTTCTGTTAGCGATGCAAAAATCACAATGACATTTTGGAACCTATTGGAATCATTAATGTTGGGCATCTTGAGTTGAGCCACAACATGTTGTCTATTGTGGACAGTGGAAGATGTAAGGATTCGACAACCCAACAAAAGTACATATAATGATATGGAATATAAGAAAGACTGAAAGGCGAACCTTAAAAAAATCCCAATGAAGTTCACTTGATTTACAAAGTTCAGGAAACCACTGGATCTTTTGTGTTGCTCGGTGCAGCAAACGGGAGAAACTTGTAAAGCATGGTCGCATCAGGAAAAATATGTGACAGCTAACGTCCCATCAGTTTGGATGTCTCTTCCACTGTTATGTAGTCACATAGGCTTTCGTTCCAATCCAAGACCCTTTTTTTTGCCTTGCAGTTGCACACACAAAAATTCAAGTATATACAATGAACTAAATGAACTAAATATCAGTTCCAAGAAAACGTGCAAAACAAACTGCAATCAAGCAACTCGATATTGTGCCCTTCGTCAAAAATCAGGATGCTGTTCTTCAAGGAAACCTGCACCATAACTCCGCCAAAAGGGAAGTTTTCTGGGACCAATGGTGGTCTTAGTTTTTGACACTGCCACTGTCAAGGTTTATGGTGGTAAATCCACGAAAAGTGCGGTTCTTACTATTTCTCATGAGATTCTTTTCTGCACGACCAAACATCTTTGGTCAAGTCCTGAAGATTAGCATGGAAGCATGTGAAAACCCAACCCCAAAGCATGTTGCTCAAAAAGACGTTTGACCTCTACCCATTTCCTCTCACTATTCTGGCTTTGACCGTTTTTTGCTACTAAAACGTTTTAGTGTGTAGTTCAATAAGCCGCTTGGCTTTGCTTGTTGGATGCTGAAATATATAAAAATAGAAAATATTATCCCAAATGGTGGTTAAAAGATGGTGATTTTATACCATGATAGAAAGTTTAAAAAAAAAACACATCCAAGGCTAGAATTTTCAGCCTTCCAAAGGCTTTCTTTTGAGATGTTGATTCAAAAAATCTGTTGCCATTGGCTGCCAAAGCTGCACATAGTTCCAGGGTTATAGGGTTACTTACATCCCTTCATATGGGAAATGGATGGGTGGGCCCCTATAACCCTGGACCCTATGTGCAGCGAAGTTGTTGGAAGATTCACATGTGGCTGCATCAACAGACTCCCAAGCAGGTGCAACCTAAAATTAGAAAAAAATTGCCAGCTTTCCACTGCCAAGCAACAAAAAAACCTTCCCACCCACCTAACCACCCAAAGACCCAAAAACTCATTAATATGAAACCCAAAAATGAAGGTTTGGTTCAAATGATTTTCCTTTTCAATTGGAGTGATTTTTAGGTAAATCAGCCGTTCGTTTTCGGAGTCAGGAGTACCTGCATCGAGTCTCGACTTTGGGCAGATATCAAATAGTCATAGGGAAGTAGCAAAAGGTCTGCTTCTTTCGCATCTTCCCGCACCTGAATTTCGAGCTGAATTTATGTGCAGAATGGGATTTTGTCAAACAAAAAATCCTACCAACCTAAAACTGAAGTATCCTTTGGGTTGGGGAAGGGGCCCCAGATGCAATCGTCACCCACCAGGATTAGTAGATGTTTAGTAGGAGATCTCGGTAAACCTTCTGATCCTTCTGATTGCCACTATTGCTGGGACATGGGGACAGCCCAAAGTATCACAATAAACTTGAATTTAAAGGCCGGTTAATCATTTTCGGGTGGTTAAACCCTGATTCAATCTGCTGGCTACGCTGCTACCCCCAAGAAAAGCATCTAGGGAAGAAAGAGTAGTAGTACTTAGATTGCAAGTTCAAACGAATTAGTCTTTAAATCTCATTGCTCAGAGATTCTACAAGCAGAAATCTACATCTCAAGCCGTGCATATGTAGAGTATGAATTGGTTCACGGGGAAAGTAGTGATCCTTGGCCATTTTAACTAAAACACCACCACAACAACGACAACAACAACAACAACAAGAAGAAGAAGAAGAAGCAGAAGAAGAACAACAACAGCAACAACAACAACAACAACCTGTATGGAAAGTCTTGCACCCTATTAATTCCCTACGTCGACCTCTACAAGCGCCACTTGCAACGGGGAAATACATCATCTTCAGATAAGTCCTCATCGCTCCCCTTGATTTTTGCTTAGTGGTGAACTGGTGAAGACTGTAACCTGCATGTTTTTTGTTCTGTAACCCGCGTGTGTTTTTCTTGCATGTAACACTTAGATTTGCTTGGACACGGTGGTTGGAAAGATTACAAAATATTCTCCCAAATAGTGGTTACAGATGGTGATTTACCATGGTAGAATCCGTGAAAAAAACACCAAGTAAACAAAGAAAAGTGAGGTTGTCTATTAGTTTACCATAAAAAATCCACTAAATATAGGTAAACATACCATACATGGATCCTATGGCCATGTAACAAGACATCTTCAATGGGGCCAAGCTGTGTAGTTGAACTACCAGGCCGAAGGACACCCCCCCAGTGGTGTGCCTTGAAATATGGACATACCGTGGCTTCCCTGCAACTCTCAACAATCTCCTCGATGTCTTGTAGTGCTGTAGAGACCTCTTGTCTTGTGCAATGTTTTTTTGTTTCTGTGGTATCCCTAGAATCCCAAACCACCAACCCAAGCCACTGAGTAACCATTAGCTGAGTGGTTGATTTATAAAAGAAGTCAAGTGAATCTATTGGTAGCTGGGTTTGAGTGCTGAAAAACTGGTGACTAAGGGTCATTTAAATTCTTTCTGAAGTTCACTACTTATGGCTAGTCAACCTATCCCGCCCTAATGTAACAGAAACAAGACCTCATCAAGGTTTTATGAAAGCAAATTGGTTTCCCTTAGTGAAGCCGGATAAAAAAAACGGCTTATTGAACGTACCGGGGGGGTTACGTTAATGGGAGGGTTGGTTAACCAGCCATCAAAGATAGACAAATGAGCCAAATGCTTCGTAAATGGGTTATAACCCCAGTACATCCCATTTACAAGTAGTAGCCATCTACTGACAATTTACTAACCATTCTCTATACTAGGATGTCCCGTTGGAAGTGCTGATGAGGTGGATCCAGGGTTTCATGAGGTGGATCCAAACCAAGCTTGAAAGTCTACGGACCCGACCCAGTGATCACAGTTAGAACTTCCACCCGGAAGTTAGCTGGCTAACAAATGACCGGCGCAATAAAACACAGGGAAGAAATACTGTACTTCAAAAAAACAAGCTAATATACATTATCATTATATAAACCCTCTGGTAAACTAACCTAGCAATGGGAATATCCTATTTTCAATAGGAACTACATCTTCAATCCTGTTCCAACCCAGCTATGTTAGGTTATCGCGGTGTATATTCAAAAGGTCCGTTTGGGTATTTCCAAAAATAGGGGTACCCCAAAATGGATGGTTTATAATGGAAAACCCTATCAAAATGGATGATTTGGGGGGAAAACCCACTATTTTCGGAAACATCCATTTGTTTCCAAGGAAAACCGCCATGTTAAACATCTTCCTGCAGAGGTGATCAAACTCCTGTGGACCTCACCCGGATCGAGTCAGGACTCGATTCGTGGTATTTCGTGAAAACGTTTGGGGAGCTTTGAAACTGCAGGAAAATGCTAAGTTGCAATGGTTTTGGCAGTTTACAAAAACTGGATGGCCAACAATGCGCCATGTTTCTGAAAAATGCGACAAATGATGTAACTGCCTTCCGAGTAGTTCCCAATTTGGGATGATTCAAATGTCCTACTTAAAAACTCGTCTTTGGTGAAGTTCCCTATTTTCTCGATTGTCGACTTGGACTTCCAGGGTATATGTAAGCTATATACCTAGAACCCAAATGACCCCATATTTTGGAAGATTTTCACCCGCAAAATAGAAGGTCAACCCTCCTAACAGGAGATTGACCGTTGAGTTCTACCAGGTGGGCCCCGGGCCCCTAGTTTTCAATGGAGTTGTAGCCCCCCATATAAATGGCCGAAGATAAATGGGCTACTGGGGGTTGTTTAGTTTCACCCCTATAAATGGAGCTATAAGCCCACTTATAACTTTTATATTAAAATCCACCCCGACCTGGACAATTCACAAGACCAGCAAACGAGTCCCATGTCCCAGCCTTGCTACCACATTTTCGAAAGCCTGTGTAAAATGGACAGCGATGCTCCTGAGTTCGTTGTTTTTGTGGAGTGTTTCACGGTACCAAAATGTAAGATGAAACCTAAGAGTAAGCCCAAGCATTGGCTTAGTCTTTTAGGGACGGGAAATGTGTAGTCTTTATGTGAAGTATTAGGTGTTTAGACTGTTTTTTTCGTTTTTCTTTAATGTAGCTAGCTTTTTGTGGGTGTACAAGTATGGTAATGATCATGAAATTCTCATCAACTTTTTGAGGCACCTAAACTGAAATTCAGGTGCCTCTCTGGAAGGATATTGGGGATCCCTTAGGCATCCAATCCATACTGCCTACATCATGGTGAGTACTGGCAAACGGTACCTGGTAAAGGTTCAGCCTTTACTCCCAAGATCAATTTGGAAAGAAACCTTGACACTTCTATGCAAAACTCAGATCCCCACGACTAAAGGTTTGACTTTGTATAGTGAGTTACATGTGCGTCTCAATGTGCCGTGTTAGCACTGAACATTCGTGAGTTACGTGTAAAATCCCACCAAATGTAAAGGGGCTAAGGGTACAAGATGTACAAGGGACTACCAAAGATTTGCCAAGGCTTGAAACATGCCTGGAATAGCAAACCGATAGTACACTACCAAACAGAACAGCAAACTAACCGTTAGCTGACAGTGGCCAAGGTAATTTTCCAGTGGTGTATTGTGCCAACAACCTCTCAATGCAGAAGCGATGCAAAAAAAAACTACTGGATCCGTCAGGTACGATAAATTTAATCAAAGTAAGAAAGAATGAATCAATTGTTTGGTAACCTAGCATCATTTACCAACCTTGCATATATGGACTTGACATGTTTGGATCTTGTTTTTCTCAACACATCCTTTCCGACAATGGAAAAGCTGTTGACGTTGGCGGGTGTGGCAAAACTAGGGTGTTCAGAATTGTGAAATCAATTGATTAGATATAAACGGTATATAGCTAACCCTTAGAGGTACGATGCATCAACCAGTGAAGGGTTTAATCATGGCTGGTCAACCTACCGCCATGTAAGGTACCCCCATGAGAAATAAAACCTTAATAAGGCCTTTTTTTTCGGGAACAACTATACTTCATAACCCCTGTATTAAGGCCTTATTTGTCATGGGGGTACCTTACATTGGGGTAGGTTGACCAGCCATGATTTAATCTACCATGGTAAATCACCCTTTCGGCAGATTTGGATTTCTCCAAGGTGCATCCACCACACGTCGACACATGGCATTTTGCCGGGCGCCACTATGACGTTGCACCGAGGTATGTAAGCAAAAGTGCCTCAGTGAAACCCAGATGTGTTGAACTTGGGTTTTTCCCCTCAAGCTACTGTTGATGGTTCAGAAATCCAGAAAAAAACACCGTTTGGATGTACAAAACTATATAAAACCCTGAAAAGAATGGGATAAACTACCAACCTCAACTTGTTAGCAAGATTTGTAATTATTACTACTATCTAAAACCCCACCACACTTGTCAGTTATACATTTCCAGTTTTGTAAAAAGCTTTATGTAATTCCCTTTACGCACAAAAATCCAGGTGGAAGAGATCCCTTTACATGTGTTTTCTCGGGCACCTTTACATTGCAGAGAAATGCACCAACTGAAAAATGGGTGTTAGTTATGGCCCCACCCCCTAACGTACCCTCCAAGAAAAAACCCGGCCTTATGATCAGGGCTTATGAAAACACATTGGTTTTCCCTTATATAATAAGATTGAAAATTAAGCCACCCATGAGTTTGTTTCGTTCCTTTGGCATCACGAACTCTTGAGTTATAACCTGTGGGAAAAAATTCAAGTGGAGCCAGCCATCTCCTTTTATAGATTCATAGGGAACATGGTGGTACTGTTGGGATGGTACCCTCAATGATCAACCCCATATCCACCTTATACAGTGGGTATTTATTGGGCGGTATACAGCACTATCAAACTATACATAATGGTACATAATGGTACGGATTTTCACCATCTGTTGGATGGCGCTTTAAGTACAGCCCTTCGCCATGTACATCGTGAGATATTTTACGGCGGACCAACCTCAAGCCATTTCAGGTACCAAAAATGGCGGCTCACCTTATTTTCGGCTGTTTTGGGGGTGGGGTTTCCCTTACATAAGCCGCATCATAGGTGAGGGCCTCCATTTTAGGTACATGATTTTTTTGGGTGATGAAAAGGTTGATTTTTGTTTGGCAATTGTATGATATCCTAGAAACAAACCACCAAGAACAGGCAACAGCCACAAAAAACATCATAACTTAGATTTGCTTAAGGTGGTTGGACAAGAATATAGAACACATTCCCCACATCGTGGTTTAATGGTGATTTACCATGGTAGGAAAGTGAAAAAGTCAACAACTAAACAAACAACAGAAGAAAAAACACCATAAACGGAAGGTAAATAAACAACTAGCGCAAATAAAAGGACAAAAAAGGTTTCTTCATTAAGGCAATTTTTCATTCCACAGCTATTTTGTTTATCACTCGTGCCGACACACAGTCGGCAAATTCGAGATACTCAGCCGCTGGTCGACCATCTAAATAATCAGAAAAGCATCACCAACAAAAAATAAGATCATATATGACATTAAAGAACATGAAGTACAATGATGTATAAGATGGACATGAGAAACCATGAATTCTGAACAAAGATGACCATACACCATCACTGGTTGGCGGTTTCAACCCCTTTGAAAAATATTAGACAAATTGGATCATTCCCCCAGGTAGGGATGAAAATAAAAGATACTTGAAACCACCAGCCAGATCATCATCTAAGTTCATCTTCCGTTCATCATTTCCATCTTAAAGAACCATCCCGCCAACTTGGATCGCCAACTGCCGTGAACCTAACACCACACCTTGGTGAAACTTGTGGGGAAACTGTGGTGGAAATACCCCTGGGCTTAGTGGGCGAAAAGTAACCCCATTTATAACTGGTTTTCCGGGGCCTGCCGACAGTACTCAGTGGCTAAAATAGTACGTATACAAGTAGTAACTATAGTTGTAAGCCGCTTCTAACTAACTATACTTAACCAACTATACTCAACCCATGTGAGGAAGTACTTACGCACTATAAGTAGTTACAAAAACCTACCATTTTCGCCACCAAGGCCGAAAATTGTGCATTTCAACCCATCACCCATTGTGGCTTGTGGTTGAACGTCACCGACAAAGACAACATTCAGCGTGACCCCATCCCCCCCAAAAAAAACGGAGAACTTCCTACATCAATCGACCGTGGTGGGTATTTTTCAACCTCAATTGGAAAAAAATCCAGAAAAACATTCCTACCAAATGGTGGTGAGTTTACTGGTGATGAATCCCATGGGATCGAATCCGTAAAAAATCACCTAAAAAAACAAACAAAAGTATATTACCTTTTGTCTTTCTACCTTCACCCTATTGGCCTAATATCTCGGCAAAAATGGATCATCACGGTGTCATTTCTTTCTACAAATATGCTTGAAACCACCACTCATTCAGCCGACATGCCAGATATTGCGCCACAAAATCAAGGGGATGATTCTCACGTAAGAAGTAAAAGACAACTCTGGAATATGTCACCATGTAAAAGTCTAAAATGAGGGAATTGCCTTTGCAAATTTAGAACCGTGAAAACTAACATGACATGCTGGAAAATCCACCCCATTTTCAATAGGATTCCTACATCTTCATTCATGGTAGAAAAGTCATGTTAGTTTTCGGGGAAAAAACCTTTGTTGGCTTCCTCATGGTGGATGGAGAACTTCTCGTTTCTCGGATGATGATCCAAAAAATGGGGAGGCAGATTTAGGTTCTTCGGGAAGCTCATTTGCTGAGGATAGAAAAACACCAAACAAAGATGAGCTACCAATGTACTCAAGTAAACAACATGAAACCCTCAAGTCCATCAAGGATGACACTTGATTGGTCCAAAAAATTGCCAAGAGGATAATCCTTACATGTTTTTCGCGATTCAGCAACCCGTGACAATTCCTGCTGTCATTACTGGGTCTCAATTTCTGGATCCCAAAATTCCTCGAAATAGTGCGGTCAGAGCTTATGTCTTAATTTTCTACTCTCTCCAATTTTGAAGAAATCAGCAGTACCAGCTACAAGGTTCCAGCAAATCAGCCCAATTCCGGTTGCTAAGGTACTGGAAGGTTTGTAACTGGTACCTTTCAGCTCTCTCATCACCTGAATCCACCATGAATGGTGCGGTTGTTCTCCATCACATTGGGATGGAGAAAGGTGGCCAAAAAAAACACATGGACATGGTGGTTGGATTCGCTTGGACATGGTGATGAGTTTAATGCTGATGAATCCAATGGGTCACTCGAATCCGTACAACAAAACTCATCTAAAAAATAGACAAAATCCCAAGATGCATGTGGAACATTTCATGCCTCTTTTCTTATGAAGCTCGACCTGGGAGTAATCCAAAATGATCTGGGGGCGGTCCCGAAAATTGTTGCCCCGGACCGCCTGTTTCAGCTGCGTGTGGGTCCTGCAAAGCAGGATTATAATGCAGAGAAAGGAGGCTCACTAGGGTGTGAACTGGATGATGCAAAAAGTAAGCATTCCAATGTCCTATAACTTTATATCTATTAGCCAAGAGATTGAGTTTGGATGATCCCTAGATAATGGCATACCCAGTTGAAAAAGAATCTAGCCAGCCTAAGAAATCTTCTCTCAAGTGGTGAACATGCCAAAAGCTATTTGAAACCACCGAGTGACATTGAGAAGCAGGTGCTTTGACAAAGACCCTGAAGTTGCGCTAGTCATCTCATATGAGATGAGGAGCCAACGTGGCTATACCCACCACATGAAAGCTTGACCAACCAAGAAGACCAGGTTGACGTACCAAATAGCTGGAATTAACAAATCAAACTTGTGGCCAAAAAAAATGATGTGTCTTGATCATGAAAGTAAGGCCTCCATTTTTTGTTCCTATGCACAATGAGGAATGGTTCAATTTTCGGAATTGGGTCATTGGGGGGGTCTGAATACTTTTGAGGCATCTCCCTCGCATCATCACATCACCCAAAACCACATCCCTCTTCACCCAACTCGCATCCCACATCCCACATCCTGCTTGAATAGAAGATCGTAGGAACATGAAGAGCTCCTTTTCCTTCAGCCTGTGCTTCCCAACTCGTCTTGGCAGCTTCCACCACCTTTCAGCTTTCAGAAAACTCGTTGACTTCACCGGACCCTCAGCCAGTAGCACTGGAATATCCCCCAATGTTTCTCGGTAAATACCCATCAAAATGGTGGATTTTCCATAACTATGTTTACTTTACCAGAGGGAAAAAAATACCCTTCTGACAGAAAAACCAAAGGTCAGTCCCTGACTTTTTCCCGCCAGAAAAAAAGGGTACTTGCCAAAGTGTAAAAATGAGTTTTTTTTGCTTTCCACGTGGGCGTTGTTTGTTGTAAAATGCTGACTTTTGGTAGGACGGCAATTGGGTCTTATGGTTAGATTTGCGACTCTTCGATGCTAGGAAAAATGTTCTAAAGATGTTCTCCCAAATGCCATGGTACAAAGTAAAACATCACCTTAAACAAAGACAAGAAGATTCTTCAGTTGAGCAACGTTCAACAAAACCCAAAAGTGACATTCCATTCAATCCTGATTGGTTCATCACGGGATACAAAAATAATGGCTTACTAGAATCTCCATATGACTGGGTAGTATTATAATCCCCTATATAAACGGCAAATATCAAATAACATCAAATAACCATTACTGCTCAGTTGTTGCTTTTCCCGCGTTGGATACTTTTGACTTCAAAAAAAACAGACACATCACAACACATGTTGATCGTTTTTTCACCCGATATAAAAAAAACCACTGACATGTTGAAACGCCTGTGTTTTTTTAGATTTGCTTGTTCGGTGTTGAAAAAATATATTCCTACCAAATTGTGATGAAAAAGGGTGATGCAAGCCATGGTAGAATGCGTAAAAAAATGTAAAAAGACACCTTCAAAAAGTCCAAGTAGAAATAATACCATCCCTGAAACTAACAGCAAATGCCGCTGAGACCGGATGGTTGGAATATGATTTTTGTCCTTTTGAAATGGTCCATTTTTGGGAGGGACCTGTTCATTTTCGGGGCGAAAAGGCTCAAAAAATTTCCCAGAGTCAGAGTCATCAATATCAATGGCGGGAACTTGTAATACCCAAATTTTGGGATGGCAACAAACACAAGTTTTGATGAAGAAATTGAAGCTTGGGAAAACACCAAATGAGCGGAAAAAAAATGGCCTTACTTTTCATTACATCTTGGTTGGTTGGTTGGTTGGTTGGTTGGTGTGTGTGGTTGGTGGTTGTTGGTGTGTGTGTGTGTGTGTGTGTGTGTTGGTTGGTTGGTTGGTTGGTTGGTTAATAGGGATCCTTATAATGCTTTATTATGTTTTATTATCATCCTTATATGACTGGGTGGTATTTCATCCCCGACGAAATACCCCAAACAACGAGGGTATCTTTTTCTGTTTCATTGCTCAAGTGGTGGCTGCGATGATTTCCGAATGCCGACAAATCACCCGAACGATTCAAAAATATAGCTCCACTGGGAGGTGTTGCCAAAGCAAATGTCGACATAAAGAGTCATGAAATTCTGGTTGGTGAAAGGACAGGGTCCTCCAAAAATGGTATCTCTATTAAAGCATGTTGTGTTCACACCCAGTATACAATTGCATCAATTGCCAAGGTTGTTTGGATGCACCGCTCATATCAGCTGTCGATGCTGCACGCATCCATGTGTCGACCACATTATAGACTCTATATCAGCTAGAGTTTGCCCGCCATATGCAGTTTCACTTATAAGATCTTATAAGTATACCCTCAACTTCCAGTTCCCTATATATTTGGAACCAGGGGTCGATCGTTTCCGTTACCTGATAATTTTGGCACTGGGAGCTTGGTTTCCAATATATAGGGAACTGGAAGATCTGGATATAGCTTTGTTTTAAAAAAAAATATGTCATGATATGGGTGTTTCCTTAAATGGTGGTACCCCCAAAACACCCCAAAATGATCATTTTTGGTAGGAAAACCCATGGTTGTTGGGTACCACCATTTAAGGACACACCCATATGTCAAATCAGGTTGCCCAATTGAACAACAAACCACCTTTGCAAGTAGAAGTGAAACACATTGGCACCTCTCCCTCAAACAAAAACCCACGGGATACACGGAAATCCTCGGAGACCTATACCTCCCCCGCCCCGGGCCCAACCCACCTGTTGCCGATGGCGACGCCATCCTAGGCTGGCACAAAGTAGACACAACCTTGGTGTTGTCATGATTGTTCAACGTTGCCCTTCCTGAACCTTACACCCTGGAAAATGAACAGCTGGAACCCAAAAATCACCCAATTGAGAAGGAAAATCATCTTTCAAGCCACCATTTGTGGGCTCCAGGGTGTATGTTTTATAGGTGGCCTTCATTCAAGTACAGCTGCATTTCACAACCACACACAAAATTCCTTATGGCCCTGAGAAGGGTACGTGGACTGGGGGAGACGTTGAACATGTCGCGAAAGGGAGTGGCTGCAGGAAATTCCCAGTGGGTGAACATCATTCACACCACCTTAAAGGTATTGCAAAGTTTTATCATCGCCCCTTCACCGAAGTAACTACCACACTTGGGAAGTGGATATACCCTTGACATGGTTTCCCCATACATTTGGGTATTCGGTACATCTGTGAGCAGTGCCTCATCTTCACCAAAAACACTGGTCATTATATTACCAACCCAAGCAAGGCAATGTGCATTGTTTGATCCCCCCCAAAAAAATGGTAATTTAATGATCTCTCAGCCAGGAAACGTCTTTCCTGTGCCAGTCGGAGATTCCAAGAGGGCATTCCTTGGGAGACGGTGGGAAGACATCGCGATTGAAAGTTCGCGGGACGTGGTTGACTGCCACAAACTTGGGGCCCTACTGGTAACTGGGTTATAACAGTTATAAGTTATAACTCCTATATAAGTAGTTTATAAGTCCCTTAAGTAGGTTATAGACCAACTTACTGACTAGTTACTAACTTCCATGGAAACCCTAGTGGGAATTTGAAGAACTGCATAGTTCTTGAATCGTAGATACAGGTAAGGAAATAGAAGAAAATTGAAATAGGCTCCAGAAGCAAACTCCAGTGTTTCACCTAGCCTATAGTACGTAAATGTATGTACAAAATTAATTTATATCATATTGAATCATCTTACATCATATCGTGTCATAGTATATGATATCATATCATTTGATATAAAATCCATTTTGAATTACGTTACATTACATCCTATGATGTATATCATGTTACATTGTAATATATTGTATCTATTGATACTATAACTACAGTATGTATGTGTACATATATTCATACATACACATCTTTGTGAACAATTTAGACTTATGAACTTATGAACCACAATACGTGTGCGATTCACCTTACATCTTCGTCTTTCGACATACCTACTTGATAAACTATTAGTTGGTAAATGATGCAATGCAACATAATGCAACATTTGAGTAACAGCTGAGTTTGCTATGTGTTCCCCATCAAGATCACCACGGGAGGTGCTTTACCAACACCTTGTTTTTAAACCCAAAACGGGACACATAGCAAAGAATACCACTGTGGAGGGGAAAGCTGTCTCAGGGCCACCATCAATCTAATAAGAAGTTTTTGCACAATTTGCACATGTTGATAACCTGTGCCGCTCACTCAAACATCCGAAATACGTGCAGTAAAAATACGCATTGCACAACAATCCAATGGTACACAAAACTCCGTAAATTTCTTATGTCCAGCCTCCAAGATTGTTGTACCTACTGACTTCTCTGCAACAATTCATCAACACAAACAAATGGGAATATTACAGATGTAAATGATCTGATTCTTTTAATTCGATCCATGCTCCCCCCCATGTTGTTGCCCTGATATAAGCCACCCAAAGAGAATCCAATACCTTAAACAAGTCTCTCTCCATTTTCAAGGCCACGCACGACAGCGCGCATATAGTCCAATTGACAATCGTACGCCTGCAGGCTTGGTTCACTTGTTGCCTTCACCCCAAAGGAAGAGGGATCTGGTATGATAAAGATATGACTATGGGAAACTTCTGGCGGTACTATTCATGTCTTGAAAAAAGCAAAACAACTCCCCGGTCTACACAACTTGGATTTGCGACTCGACTCCATGCTAAAGGGAAAAGTGAAACAAACACCTTCTCCCAAATGCTGGTGAAAGATGGTGATGTTCATTCCATGGGATCCAATCCATTAAGAAAACACCCAAAAAAACAAATCAAAGCTAGTTTGTGGTTTCAACCCATACTGAAAAATATTAGTCAAATTGAAGCATTTCCCCAGGTTGAGGTGAGTATCCAAAATATTTAAACCACCACCTCGTTGTGTCGTATCTGCAACCGGTAACAATCCAAGGTCAAGGTATTGAAAAACAAAAGCTGCCGGCGCTAAGGAAGGATTTTGGTGAAGATCTCGTTCCAAAAAAAAACGCCCAAAATAAGGCATTTACAAGCCATCTGCATGGCCACTTGGAAGGGGAATGTTGCCCTACTTGAGGGACTTACCAAGTTTAATAACCACTTACAAGTCCTCGGGTTATCCTCCAAGTGGGGGGGTGGGATGTGTTGTCCTGGATGGATCCTGAAAAGCGAATCGCCGAGCCGAATTTCACGCCTCATGAGGGAAGTCCACTGAAACACCATCCAGGTCATAAGTCGGCATTCTTGAACGATTTCGTTGCTTAAGTTGATGTTTTTGTGCAACATGACAAATCAAATCTCTGAATGATCACTTGATGATGATGATGATGATGATGATGATGATGATGATGATGATGATGATGATGATGATGATGATGATGATGATGATCAAAAATGATTTCAATTTTTTAGGACATGATGATGACTGATGACTAACAAGAACCAATTGTTTTTTGAAGATTTGCTTGTTGGTGCTTTTAGCCAAGCTGGAGGGAGTGAACTAAGCAACTAAATTCCAACAACAAACTTGAGAAATTTTGGCGGTGATTCACAAAAACAAACAGGGCAAAACATGTGTTGAGAATCAAGTTATTCCAATGCCGAAAGTTGGGAAGTGTGGTTTGAAAATGTATGCACATGTTGTTGTTGGTCAAGTCTGATCATGTACTGGTAAACAAAGCAACGTCTCACCGTCTCAACGTGTATATATTTTTGAAAATTGTCTATAGATGTCGTGGGTTGACAGCATAGAAGCACACGAGTGATAGGGTATTTCTGGAAAGTTGTTGGTTTGTTCAATCATGTTTTGGCTCACATGGAATGTTCTTGAGAATCTGGTCTTGTTTTGGCCATGCAAAATGCCACACAACACACAACTAAATCCATTTGATCTGCAACTGCTGTGATTCATGGTGCAAAACATGGGCAAAACATGGGGCTGAAACAAAATTCGTAGGGCTGTGTACTAGGAGATCTATCCAGTCCTTTTGCTTTCACAGTGCTGTTTATCTTCTGCATGTTGTATCGCCACCTTAGCTTGGTTTTTAGAGAATGAATGAAATGAATCCACGAATCACCCGAATTCCTTTTGCTTCCAAAGCCAATCGGGAACGAGTCACCGTGAAATCGCCGCTGCGGAACCCAACGACCCGAACAGACGAAATCCGGGTCGATTGCTTCAGGTGGTGACTTCGTGACTATTTCAGGGGTTCCTGTGTTCGGTGTGCGAAGATTTATATCACCTTTATACTGTTGATGGAAGAAATCCGGCTAACCAGTTGAAGTTGGTAGTTTATCCCATTATTTACAAGGTTTTGCACATCCCAGGTGGTGCAGGATTTCTTCCATCAACAGTATGAGTACTCACCACTTAAGACAGATTCAGGAAGTATCTCCCTATCCCAGTACTGCAGGCTTTTTTCAACCTACGCTCCAGCCAAAACGAACGCTTGTTATTAAGGAAAGAAATCAAAAGCAGAATGGAAACAAACTTGGTCCTTCAATCATTCAAGGTGTACCCTCCCTGAAACTAACATATCCCCTGAAAATCGAAGGGTCCGTTGCTTTCCGATGATTTTCAGTTTCCCTTTTGGGATTCGGCCAATTTTCAGGGGCTATGTGTCGGAGCATGTATAAGTTATCATATTAATTCACCGTTCGTTTCAGGGAGCTTACTCTCAGCCTTCACTAAACTACTAAGCGACATTGGCGGTGGCACATTGGGCCGCCACATACTGCCGCAAGACTGGATCAACGACGTCCCGAAAGTCATGTTCCTCGGCGTGACTTGTCACTACAACCATGGGGGGCAAACCTGAAAACACACCCCGAATACAAGTGAGCAGTGATCAAAACCCTCTTACTTTCTATTGTACCGGCTGTTTAATAGGGATCCTTACAATGGTTCATTATCATCCCCACATAGCGGGGTACTATGCCATCTCCTATATATCCTAAACAACGAGGGGCCTTTTTTTCATTGCTCAAGTAGCCGGCAAAGGCTAACAGTTGCCACCAGTTCCAAGTAGAGTTATAACTTCGTTTTTTTTCGGGGTGACAAAAATTCAAAAATCCCAGGCAAATCCAATTTTTCATGAGCCATTTCTGGGGGGTTATAATCCCCATGTATAACTAGGGGCCCACCTTGCAGGGCCTTGATCTCGAGGGTTATTGGGAGAAACCCTCGAGGATTCCATTTTTTTTGCAGTCGGAAAAATCCGACTCCAAGTGATAGTGACTTATTATGTTAGGGAACTTTTCAGTAAAAGGTATATATATAATATATATATATATACCTACAATAGTTTATCCCCCAACCTAACCCTCGCCCGTGATTATCTATTGGCGGAGTTTTTCAAACCTCTGAAATAAAAGTGTTAAGGAGTGAAGCCTTGAGCAGTTTGACACGTTTTTCAGCATTGAAAAAAGTGGAAATTTGAAAACAACCTGTATCCTTTCTATAATACTGGTTGTTCAATAGGGATCTTCATAATGGTTTACTATAAGCCGCACATAACTGGGTAGTATAATTCCTTATGGACCCTAAACAACTAAGGTGTTTTTTCATTGCTTTAATGTGTTGGAATTTATGGTGTTTCGATCAGAACAACCATGAATTATGTCGATGCAACGGTCACAGAATCTAGTCACAGAACATGATGCAAGGAATCCAAGGCTTTGGACTTTTCAAGCTAGGCCACGAGTCGAGTCATAATTCATTCCTACGCTTGGATGTCCCGGGAAGGAAGTTAGGATCAGTGTGTTATTTCACCCCAATATACCCCATTCATAACTATGCTATAACAACCCATTCATCCTAGCCATTGATCCTAAATTCCAACGGGACATCCAAGTGGATCCCTACGGATGCCTAGTCGTCATGGTTCCCTAGTGTGAAAAGTGAAGAATCTTTCCCATCTTTTCCCGGCGTTCAAAACCCAAAAATGACATTCCATTTTTACTGGTTGGTTAATAGGGATCCTTATAATGGCTTATTAAATCCGTATAAAACTGGGTAGTTTTTCATCCCCTACATAAACTAAATAGCAAGGTCTGTACCAACACGCAGTGCAGTTGCTGAATTTTCCTTGGCGGGTTAACCCGTAGCACCTCGCTGCCTTTGAATCGGGGGAACTTTTGCTGTAAATCACATTATTCAGGGGTCATTCTATGACCAACCTTCAAAAAAGGCAATCTTAAGAAAAATTCCCTCAAAATCACCGTAGAGTTACTGCTTCTTTGATCACCCCAAGAGTATAGGTATAATTTACTGGAATCCCTGTTATTGCTGTGTCTTAAAAATCCCATTAAAATTGGGTGATTTTACCCCACCCCAAATGCCGCTAGAAACCAAGACCAAGCTGCAGATTGAGTGGCTTCTTGACCAAAGTGTCCGTCTACATATCCAGTAAAGATGCCACGAGTTTCAAACTCGTAGTAGAGGACATACCTGCACGGGAGGCAAATCTCTTTTTGAAAAAAAAAAAGGCCAGGCCGTAAGGGTAATCGAATTCTAATAGCTGGGGGTTTCAGCCCGTTTTGAAAAATATTCATCAAATTGGATCATTTCCGCAAGGATCGGGGTGAAAATTCAAAAATCTTTGAAACCACCGCCTAGAATTTGATGTGGGAAAAGTCTACAAAAAACATGTCAAGATTTGAAAAACCAACCCTGTTGTGTCTTAAAGGTAGCAACTCTGGATAATTCCCCCCAACCAGTACGTTTTTGCTTTGAAGTCAAAGACCATCAAACAAAAATAGCCCCCTGGAATTATTGATTATAAATCTCTACCAAAATAATGGTCCTTCTCGAAAAGACCATTTAAATGGTCTGTGGACCCTCAGGGTTTTGAAATCCCAAACTCCACTAAGAATGAGTAGAAAGTCCTACAAGTTGGCTAAATATAACTGATAATTCACCCCTTGATTACACCCCTGAAGCCCTACTTGGATGTCCCAGGAAGTTAGGATCAAAGGTTAGGATCAGGGTGTTATAACCCCAATATACCCCATTTATAAGTAGGTGAAACAACCCATATGATCCTAACCATTGATCCTAACTTCCAACAGGACATCCAAGTAACGGCGCTGGGAATCTGAAGCCATTAAAATTTCCGAGATCGAAATTCTCCTAGGTTTGCAGCTGGCGGGGGAGGGGGTTGTACCACGACTTACATCCACCAACAAATGTAAGTCGTTTAAGTTGCATGTATCAAACCTCGTCTCTTGAGTTGCTGCTAGAGACAAAAAATGTCTTATTCATATACTTAGTCTATACACACCCCCGGAACCCAAAAAAATTGGTGATTTGTAGATGTTTCTCCTTTTCCAAGGGGATAATTCTCAGGCTCCATCTTAGTTTTGGGGGGTGTCACATCTCTGTAAACCTTCTCCGTCGTTCACCATCAAGAATTGCAAGTCCAAATCCAGATTTCAAAAGGTAGCGTAAATAGCAAGGAAATCCCACCCCCAACCTTTAGGGTGTGGGATTTCATGATGCATCATGACATGAAATGCTGGTAAACTGACTGCAGAAATTTAAAATGTAAATTCAAAATGGATCTTAAGTTAACCTGGGTGAATTGCAGATAATACAGTAGCTGTCAAGACATCCTCAACACTGGCTCCTTTGAGATCCCCCAAACCCTATGAAACACCCCTCAAGATTAATGGCTGGAACACAAAAAATAAACGCCTTTTGTCGATCATTCGTTCCTTTTCAAACAGGCGTGTTGATTTGTAGGTTCCAGCCGTTCATTTTTGAGGGTGTATCAATTTTTTACTTATTCACCCTAGACATCTATAAGTACCTCCTAAGGTGAACCCGTGGTTTCTAGGGTGTATTACGACCCATTTCTGTAGGCTTTCTTGCGCCAAACCTTCGCCTTCCCTCAGCTCCTCACCTGTCTTCATGTCCACGATGTTCTATGGCTCGATGATCCACAAAGGAATCGTAGAGCATGATAGAACCATGTGGAATGTTGGTCACCTTGGCATTTTGAATTTGCTTGTCATGAAAGGGACCAACCTCCCAGGACCAAACTCTGGGAGGGGGGAGTTTAGGGGTTGAACTCATCCTGAAAATAGCTTAGATTTGCGACTATTCTCCCAAACGGTGGTTTGATGGTGATTTACCATGGCTTTTTTAAAGAAAGGTATACGGTACTTAGTAACTGGGTTATAACCCCTTTATAGGTAGGTTATAAGTCCCATAAGTAGGTTATAAACCCATTTACTAACTAGTTACTAACTTCCATGGACATCCAGGTAAGAACCTCAAACTTCTTCACCACCCGTTGATTTGCTTGGAAAAATGGTGGAACCGAAAGACTTCTCAACCGCTGACAGACTTTTGAAGCCGGGCAATAGCTGTGAATTTGTGATGCCTTTTCGGGCCGTTACGGGGATGCGGACAAAAGGTTTGATCATCATCCCAGGACTTGTACGTGGTTGGGATCACCCCGCAAATACAAGCCATGTTCATGGCCATTTGGAAGGGGTCCCACAACCCCAGCTAGGGGACTTACGATCACCATAGTTACTAACCACGTATCCGTCCGCCCTGGGATGATCCTCCAACAGTTGGTAAGGATTCCAGTGATTTCAGGGAGGGTCTGGCGGCCTGTTCCCGGAACAGGGTGGGTCGAATTTCAAAAAAATGAATTGATTCGAATTCGAATTCGCTTCTCTTAAACTAAAAATAGCAAATGGAAATCGCCACATGTTTCCTGACAAATACCATCCATACTACACTCCCAAAAACTAGCTTGGCTGGCTAGAAAACATTAGAAAATCCCCATGTTCAATAGGACATGCATCTTTGTTCATGGTGGATTTCATGTTAGTTTTCGGGCAGGGCAGGCGGATTTTTAAGGAAAAGCAATCTTCGTTTAGAGTTCAATGATCTGAGAATTTTCCAACTACCCCTGGAACAAACATGAACAAACCCCACACCCCCAACCAACAATTTATGAAGGAATTCCTTTCATTTCGGGGGTTGGGGGATGTTTGGGGCATGGTTCAGGGGTCTGTTAGACTTTTCTTGGAAATGATTTTCTCCAAGTGACCACTTCATATCCCGGGCTGTTCATGACATGAGATCCAGGTCTCAAAGCTAATGGCCCATTGTTGGCGTTCAATGGCGTCAAGGGGACACCAATGGTAAGCTGTGCAAAAGGCCCTGGAAGAATGATGTCCTGCAATGGCCACCCACTCATTGGATTACCATGTATATATGCATGCATCATTTACATATATTGGATTTGCTTCTTCAATGCTTGGAAAAAGTAACAAATATATTCTCCTAAATGGTGGTTTAATGGTGAATTACCATGGTAAAAGTAAAAAAACACCTGAAACAAATCCAAGTTACCTACTAATTTACCATAAGAATCAACACAATGTAGATAAATATAGCAATTGGATCCTATGGGTTAGAAAATGTTTTTGGGCCTTTCAAAGGTGTCTTTTTTTGGAGGGGTTGGGTTTTTCGTGATCCTGCGATGCCTACCCAACTCCACCTTAGATTTGCTTGTAAAAAAGATCCTCCCAAATGGTGGTGAGTGAACAATGGTGATGAATCCCATGGTAGAATCCGTTAAAACAACACCAACTAAACAAATTCAACTTCTTGTTTGCTCCAAAAAGTCTCTGAGTTTTTTGGGGCCCTTGGGGGGTGATTTTTGTGGCAAATGGCAAAAATTAGGTGGTTTCACTATCATAACAAACACAAGCTGATCAGTTCTCACTAGACAAAACTTAGGTCCCCGGGACTAGAGGTTTAACTTTTAGTGAGTTACCTTGCGTCACAAAGTGCCGTGTTGGCACTGCAAATCACAGGCAATAGAAATGTCCTGTTAGTGAGTTACCTTTAAAAAAATGAAAGGAACTGTTCGGGTATTTCAAGGAAGATCTCAAAGACTTGCCAAGCTCAACATTCCTCACTTCCCAGTACTGTTGATGGTTCAGAAATCCAGCGGTCACCAGTTGAGGTTGGTAGCTTATTCCGTTATTCACGTTGGGTATTTATACATCCTTTCGGTGGTTGTTTGGGATTTCTGAGCCATCAACAGCATTATCTTTATTTTTGGGGTAAACCCTAAAATCCCTAAAAGCCCGGTTGTGAAATCATTGGGAAAATCATAGATCTCGCCTAAAATCCACTTCCATATTCCCCTTTCGGTGAGATTTTATCGCCGGATCGCTCCCGATGTCGTGTCATCAATGGCGATTGCGGTGGTGTCTTGGTGATCATCACCCTACCAAGCCATGGTCCAAGGGCATCAGGTGTTCCCACCGTAGTGCAACCATGAGGTGGTTCATTTGCTAAGGGACCTTAGGGTTCCAAAGGTTGAAAAAGGTTGCAAAAGTTGTTTTTTTGTGGGAAAAATGGTATAGAAGTATTATACCACCTGGAAAGGATCGATGGCGATGGCTAGCCACTCCCATATATTGCTTTATCATGGCTGCGAAAACATAGGAGACCTTTTTGGGAGCTGCACCATCTACTTTCACTGTTGTGTAATGAAATTTTATAGCCATGAACTGAAGAGCTTCTGACTAAGTCATTTTATGGACAGATTGCAATTGTTAAAATGTAAACTTTAGTTGTATGATGCTGAAGGATCCACTCTGCCTGATTTCAAGTTTGACTTGTTCTGTCGAGATGTTCCTTCAAAATAAGTCTATTACAGTTACCCAGGCAGATGGCAACAACTTTTGATTCTTGAAATACTGTTTTTAAATCAAACACTCATTTGGACAGTAAACACTTGAAATCCAAACCCATATTTTGCTTGGCCATCTTGGATTTGCTTCTTCGATGCTTGGAAAAAGTTCCAAAAATATTCTCCCAAATGGTGGTGAGTTTAATGGTGATATTTAACATGGGATCGAATCCCTAAAAATCACCATCAAAACAAATCCAAGCCATTTTGGAGGGCTGGAGATTCCCCAAGGTTTCAGCACCTGAAGAATGGTGTCCTGATGTTGGGCTCTAAAACTTCAACCCAGTTTTTGCTACGAAAAGATGATCCTGCTGGACCGTGGCTTCTTTTCCTTACCGAGGACAACAGGCTAACTGCTATTGTATGAAGAATATAATCATATAATACATATACATGAAATTGAGATGTACATGCACATGTGTATATGTTTTGTGTGTACATGTACGATTTGTGCATCTGTTTAATTGATTTACATTTAGATATATCGACCTCATGCTTCATTTTGGGGGAAGGGATGGGGTGTTGTTGGGTGAAGCGCAAATTCCAACTTGCAATTAACTTCAAAATGACCCTTAGATTTGCTTAAGGTGATTGGAAAAGAAAAACATATTCCACATAAATTATTCTACTACTGCTAATGAAAAAAAGGTCCTGCACCAGTTAGTAGGTAGTTTGTCCAATCATTCACATGTTTTTTACATCCCAGGTGGTGCAGGATTTCTTCCATCAACATTAGTGACACGCCATGGAAGGAAGTAAAAAACCACCTCAAACAAAAGTCCTCAAGAAAATTAAAGTCTTAATTAAGCCAATGGTTCAGTGCTGGCGTCCCGGTTGATTGTATTTTTTTGGACCGACTCACCATTGACTGATCCTGACCAAAAACATTAAGTTACTCCCCCAAGTCCCCTAAAAAGGGACTGTTTCAATAGGAAAATAGTCTACTTCCAAGCATCTTGTTTTTAGGGGGACGTGTTAGTTTTCCAGGGAAAAAAAAGGGGTCACCCACATCCTGCGAAAACTTCAAATCGCTCGCACTGAGTGACCATCTTGTGGTGGCACGGAATGAAACCATTCAACGTTAGAGCCTTGCATAACCCATTGGCACCAAGCAGATTGTTGTTCCTCTTCAGACCGACCGCAAGCCATATTGTTGATGACATACCTATCAGCATCGGCAGATGTTTTCATTGCACAGGGCTTTTGTTTTCAGGACTTTCCTGTCAAATGTCACCTTTCGGGATCTCATACCGGGGCTCACCCACTTTGACAAGTACCTTTCATTTCTGGAAAAAAACAAACATTTCTATGACCGGAAAAGTCAATGACTGGACCTCTCCAGTTCGGTCATAGTAAGGGCTGGGAGGGATGACAAACACTACGTGACACCCACATGACACCCAGGAGAAATGGTTTGATGACACTCCCCTAAAACCTCATTTCCGAGTTTCAACTGAAAATTGATGGACATGTTGAAAGATGTTGAAGAAAACACGTCTTTTATATCGGAGGTCTTTTGATAGTATATTATATTATTGACATCCTTTTTGAGTGCAAGATCTGTTTCTTTCTCAGGATATGCTTCTTAGAACTTCAGTCGTGCCCAACACAATCATCATCAGCTACAAAATGGGCCCCTACTAGTTATAAACGGAGTTATACCCCATAAATAACCTTATAAAATCTTATAAATGGGTAACTGGGGTTATTTCACCCTACTTACAAAGGTTATTTCTACCCCATTTACAACTGGTATTTCCGTGTCCCGGGCGCCTGGCCGTCACCTGTAACACCAGGTCATTGGGCACGAGCCACTCGGCTGACCAGGGAGCTTCATAAGGGACATGCACCTCCGAAAGTTTGGAGCGAGCTTGACCTCCCTACTAGGATGTTCCAGGAAGTTAAATAGTAAAAGGTTAGGATCTAAGTGGATTATTTTACCCCAATATACCTCATTTCTAAGTAGGTTAAAACCATTGATCCTAGAATTGATGATAAATTCCTGGCTCATCGTAGTAGCGAAAATTACTCCGCCTGAAAAAAACAACCCAAGCTTCATGCACCTCCGGAAGGCGAAATCCCTCAAAAATCATCATAGATGTTTGCATTGTTCCAAGAAATCTCCAACGGTCGGACCCAGTGAACGGACCCCAAAACCTGAGTATCTAATAGCGAGATGTAAGCAACTTCCTGAACGGGGTCCGTTGGGATTCGGTCCCATTTAGATTTTGATAGAATTGTTTGATCCCCAAAAAAAATGGGTAAACTTATGATCCCTGTAAAACTAACATCAATGGTTGAAAGACAATTCAAGCCTTTCCTTTTGGGTGGCAAGCTTGGCCTATTTTCAGGGGCGAGCTGTCAATGTTAGTTTCAGGGTGGGTAGGATTTGTAGAAATTATATGAAACTTATGGTTTCGGAAACATAGTTGTCCCCCAAAGATTTGAAGATTTGTTTTATTGGTGCTTTGATTTGAGAGTAATACCCTTAGCCTTGCAAGATTGCGCCAGAAATCAAAGCGTCTATTTACATATGCAGTGTATATATGGCATGACAATATGGCAATAACAATATGACAATATGGCAGTATCCTTCCAGAAATATTGCATGACAATCTGACAATAGCGAACCTCCTCAACCAGAAGTCAAAAATTTAGATACTTGGATGTCCAACGGAAGTTAGTAAATGGTTATATAGTAAATGGGTTATAGCATGTTATAACCTACTTATAAAGGTGGTATATTGGGGTTATAACCCACTTACTAACCTTCTACTAACTTCCTGGGACATCCAAGTAGACACTTCCAGTTTTTACAATCTTGAGAGCATCGACTTGGTGAAAATGATGGATGTTTGAATCTAACCATGGTATTTAAAGGTGTGTGTGCAACAGGAACGCACACGAAGCAACCTGAGTTCTCCTTTTTTGCAGGCATTTTTGGCAAAGTATACACTCCCTGAAACTAACAGCTTGCTCCTGAAAATCGATGGTTGGAATACTAATTTCTTTTTTGGCTGCCATCTTTTCAGGTGCCAACTGTTAGTTTCAGGGAGGGTAAGTATTCTTCATGTTCCTTCCACGTCTACCTCGAGAAAACCACTTTGACCACCAGAAATCCACCCAAAAGCAAACATTTGTTTGGTGCATTTCTATCTATCAAAACTCCTCCAGTTACTTTTTTTCTTTGACGTAAAGTTTGGAAAGAATTTGGTCCACTTTTTTTGCTGCATCTTCAATGAATCAACTGTAACAACCTTCTGCAAATCCAACAAAACTCGAAGGAGTTGAAGAAACGAAAAAGCCACATGTGCCACGGTCAATCAACTCCTTATATTGGGCAGTTTAATCATCCCACCTTTAATGACGGGAATCCTTATAATAGGGAAACCCCTACGTGACGTAAGGTTGATTTTCCCATGAACTACAGGAAAACACTGGGTCCCGTTGATCGACCCGATTGCACATATCCAAAGAACCCCACCCCCACCACCTGTGAACGATCAGCACGCAACGGAGAGGTAAAGTAACCATCTGGTAATTGCCTCGGATGACAGGCCATAGATGAAGCTACCTGCAAAGGTCGGCCTTCTGATTAGTTACAAGTAGGGTCAAATTTCACTCCATTTATAAGGGTGAAATAACCCCACCCATTGATGTTCGGCCATGTATAGGGGCTATTTCAATCAGTTTATAACTGGTTTGTTGGGTCCACTTTGTACTGAAGTCGTTTTTAAAAAAAAAAGAATTCTGCGGAGCCAGCGTCATTCTTCACCGCGTTTTTTCCCCCTTGAAAAACAAGTTGGTGGTTGAACCAACCCATTTGAAAAATATGCTCGTCAAATTGGATCATTTCCCCAGATAGTAGGGGTGAAAATTCCAAAAATGTTTGAGTTGCCACCGCCCAGAAAATCATGTCGAAGTTGCTCAAAATGTTGAATGGCTGCTGCTTCCATGGCCAGTTGCTCCTCGGGTGGAACCATGTTTTCCAACACCACGAAGCCGTTTCCTCGGCAAAATTGCACCGAAATTCCTGGCCTTTTTTTTGTGATTCAAAATCCCCCGGATTGGCAGTCTTGGGGTGGAATTTCGAAGCCTAGAACAGGAGCCTCCACGTCAACACCCATTTTGTTGAGAATTTTCAGATGCTTTTGCATAGCAACTGACCTCTCTAGAGTGTTGAAATTTCACGACACGGGAAATCAACCTCCATCCCACGGCAACTTTCCGAAAAGCTTGATAGGTCAAACTGAGAGGCGCTTAAGCAATGGGGTTCTTAACCCGAGGTGCCCAGTTAACTTTGGCCATTTATAGGGGTGAAATAACTGAATTTATGACTAGTATGGGCCCATCTTGCACTGAATAGCACCATTTTAAGTGGATGTAACCACTTGGATCACTAACATATAGAATCAAACCTTGGGATGCTTCCTCTGCCCACCATCGCGACAATGAATAGAAATCCTCCAGGGCTGAAGCATAGTACCAGCTCTTTGTCAACTGAAACAGTGTTGTAGATTTGGCCCTGAATCAAGCCGCCAAACCCTGGAAACGAAGAATATTCAGACCAATAGGTACCATCTATGGCGGCTTTGTTTCCGAAAATGTTGTTTGGGGACAAATCTGCAACCTTGTGAAAATGGTGGATGATTTGATTGCATCCCAGGCTTTCCACAAAGCCCTTCATTTTTTAGACTGGAAGTTGCACTCTCCAAGATATGGGTTGGGGGAAGACATGGCCATGTGATGATTTTCAGGCATTCAACTCATTAAGATTTTAATCAGCAAATAATTAACCATACACTTCCCCAAGTCTTTGGTTTCAGAAAAAAACCTGGGAAGTTTGACATTGAAACAAAAAATCAGCCAATGGAACCCAGTGCTATTGAAAATCAGTTATAAGCAGATCCTCAAGAAGTATTTTTCTCATTCATAGGAGAATATGGTAGTTGAAATACCAACTTCCAGATCATCAAGTAAACCCATTGCAGGAAAATCTCATGACACGCAGCTACCCTCTGGTAAACTAACGTAGCAATGGGATATCCCGATTTTCAACAGAAAATACATCTTCATTCAGGGTCCATTTTCCAGCCAACCATTTTCATTTTACCAGAGTGTACCACTCATTTTCCACCAAAAAATCAGTGCCTGCTTCCCAAGTTTCTTCTCAACTTCTCCAGGACTTGCTCCACCAACTGCTGCTTCTCAGCCGACTCGCCGTTTCGCAACCGCCAAGCGCTACAGTCCACGGCATAGGAACGTCCCAAGGGACTGGCAGCAGGGCCGTACATGTAGACTTTTGGAGGGCCTGGGCGCGTGGGGCATGGAATCGCAAAAATAGGTACTCAAAAGCTAAAGAAAAAACTGAAGAATTACTTTCCTGGTAAGCAAACTCAAAATGACGAAAATTTCATACATCCCCTTGAAACACGAAGGTTTAATATTTTTGCCCATAGATCCTAGAGATCGTTCCGGGGTCCGACTCAAAACCTTCAAAAGATTGATTCAGCTGCAAGTACCAACCTGAAGAGGAATCATGGATGATTCCATCGCGATTCCTTGACGCGATAGAAACCTATAGGGATCGACCTAGAAACCCTGGAAATCTGTTTGGTGGATCCCATGTTTTTCTAACACCCTAGAAATTTGACCCTTTCCCCTGGAATCCAGGGGCCATTTTGTTTTTAAAAGGAAATCTCATCTTCCAACCCATGAATTTTCAGGGGATACGTTAATTTTCAGGGAAATAACAGTCTGGAAATTTGACATGGATACCAAAAATGCTGATTTGGCAAAGGAGTCTGATTTCAAAATGTTCAAATGTATAGAGATGAGTACACCATGAAGGCAACGGCAAATGTATTTCCTTATGGCAACCATCAAATTTGCAGCCAACATATCTTTAGTGCACCGTGGAAAGGTACTAAGATGTCGCGGGAACTTCGCAAATTGGTTCATGTGATACAAGTTCTAGCCTGGTTCCAAACCATGTGCAGTAGGAAATCAATCCCTAGGACACATGGCAAAAAAAATGCTGTCTTGTCAAAAAAAAACACCCAAAAAACAGTGGGGATATCTGGGGCTCAAAAAACATATCATGATGTCCAAAAAATGGGAGTTATGTGTGCCATGCCATGGTGAAATACACTCATCTCCAACGTACCCACCTCAACACCCAACCACACCTAAGGTATCATCGACTCCACCGTTTTGGTTCGCAAAGGGTTGCACCTGGTAACGGGCAAGCAGCTTGAACGTTGCTGATTGGGTGAAAATCAGTCCCCTTGGAGTCGCAAGCGACTCGACTCGATGCTTGGAAAAAACTTCCAAGAAATATTCTCCCAAATGGTGGTTTGATGATGATTTACCATGCGATCCCAATTCGTAAAAAAAATCAAAAAAACAAAACACAAGATTAGATTCTTCAGGTGGTGCAAAATGGTGAGTTTCATCCCATGGGATCCCAATCCGTAAAACATCACCAAAATCCAACAAATCCCAAAAATCCCTAAATCCAACATTTCTCGGCCAAACGGCAGCCATGACGGTAAAGGGAGGACCAAACCTTTAACCTTTTGGGACATTTGAAAGCGTATTTTCAGTGGCAGGGACTCGCTGTTACTTTTTATCGGAGGTGATTTTTATCGGAGGGTCACTTTTTGTGGGTTTCTGCCGGTTTACTACGTATTCCGTATTCCGTACCTCCCCCGAAAAGTAACATGACTAGCTGGAAAATCCAGCATGAATGAAAATGCATTTCCTATTGAAAAATGGTGATTTTCCAATGTCATGTTAGTTTACAGGGGTGCAAGATTTCGAAAAAACCAACGTCCCCTCCACCTTCACCTTCATCCCATTCTGTAGTAGGGATTGCTTAGATTTGCTTGTTTTCGGTGGCTGGAAACATTTCATCCCACACGCTTGCTTAATGGTGATGAAATCCATGGTAGAAAGGAAAAAACACCAAAAGAAGTTAAACTTAAACACAAGTTTGGGAGAAACTTCTAGGTTTACACCGATTTAATCATGTGGAAAAAATCATCTCATGCAGATCGAAAGGTGAAAAAAAAGACCAATGAATCCATCGTACGTGCTCGGTGGGGTGCATCCGATTGGAAATGATATTTTCGATGAATCTCATTCCAATTACAATCGCGACTCAGTAAATGAGGTAAAATTCGATAATATAAATCTGTCCATCCGTACAGTTCAGCTCAAAAATCGTAAATGTGAAGGAAACAAGGCAAGCTACTGTACTTTGAACTCCCTTCAAGTGACATAGCACGACTACCCCAAAGAAAATGTTCAAAAAGATCCAATCCAAAGCACCAGGAAAAACAAATCTCACGTTTCAAACTCCCCCAAAAAAAAATCCTGATTTGTTGAAGGAATTGATGTTAGTAGTATATCTTGAGCCCTGCCTAAACACTGATTCACAAAAAGTGAATAGATGAATAGACCCACTGTGAACCTTAGCCACCCCCGAATCAATATATACCTGGAACCTAAATGGCCCTTGTTTTGATTGGAACAGGGCTGGTTTTTTGGGGTTGACCTTAACCTTGCAAAACAGAGGTCGTTGGGGCTCCAGGATTATATGTATATATTAGATTGGATCTAACCCTCACTCAGAGGGCTGGGTTCGTCACCACCAGGATGACGCATTTTGAGCTTCGGGAATCCCGGTCCCTAAACCTTTACTTGTCACGATTGCATCCTGGGTCGGGGGTAATCCAATACGTATATATATATATATACTATTATATTACAAATAGAAAAAAGTATTCATGATATGTATATATATATATAACCTTATATTTATATTTGTAAATATTATATATAATACAGATTGTTTCTAACTGCACCTCTGCTCCCACAGGATGATCAGGATGTCCAGGTGGTGGCATAGGGATAGAATCCCCATAGAAACTGCCACAAATGACCCGTAAGCGACGGCCCGACACCGAGATTCCTCGGGTTTTTGGGTTAAAAAATAGCGACTTTGAATGCATTTGTCTGAGGAACAAAAATCAGAGGGCGCAAAAAATCCTTGACATTTTTGTTTGAAAATTTACTTCTGAAGAAAATCTGATTCTTCAAATTGTTTTTGATTTTGAAGAACCCTGAGGATCATTGGACCTTCCAATGGAAGGGTTTCAACCTGTATTTCGCAGAGGTGGTTTTGGGTCCTCAAAATGACCCCAATTTTGAGGGTTTTTTCGGATTCTTAGCAAATCGTGGTTTTTCAAAAACCTGAAAGCCCATGGTTGGAAGATTCATTTCTTTTTGGGGCAAAAGGCCTATTCTCAGGTGCAAGAAATGTTAGTTTCAGTGAAATATACCAAAAATGTCATTTCATCCTGGCGCTTATTATTGACTTGGAGTTTCACCAAAAAGATCCATTGAAAACTGCTTGCTTTGAGGGGTTGTTGGGATCCTTATACGGCAATTTTCATACCAATCACCCATGATTCACCACCAAAGGTCTCTGCCATGGACCAATCCACGCGATGCCCAACGTCGCCGCCACCAACGGAAGAAGAAACCGCCGGTGAAGTTGCCGAAGAGGCCATCGATGCAGACGGGCCATTGGCAAACGGGTGGATGGATCGTTACTTAGTAACTGGTTATATGTAGGTTTATAACCCTAGTTAGGGGACATATAAGCCACTTATAGAGGTTGTAACTACCCTGGTTACTATTATCCACTTACTAAGTATCCTGAACCTCTAATTAGATGGTATAGATTTAACAATCGAGTTAGGGTTGATCAAGTGAGGCACGAAAAAAAAAATCCAACTTTCCATTCAATCCTGGTTTGTTAATAGGGTTTTATGGTTCATGTTGGAGGAATGCCGTAAAACTTTGACGCATTCCTGGATTTCCTTTGACGAATAAAAAAACACAATCTTTGTTTCAAGGATGTTGGCTTTTGGTGACGCAAGGCAAGGGAAATTTTTCCCCCCAAAAAAAATAAGGGAAGTTGAGGCTTGTTTTTATAAACAATTCTCAGACAAAAATGAGTGAAATGTCCTTCGTAAAAAACCATGAACTGATAACTGATAACGAACTGTTAACGATAAGAATCATGGAGCTGTAAACCCTTCCCATCCATGTATGGTACCATAAAAATCAACCAAATGTAGGTACATATACTATACTTGGATGCTATGGGTAGCAGTTTCGCTGTTTCGCTGTTTCCCATTCTTTATTCGGAATGTTTATTGTGAAAGTTATTCTAACATGCTGCGCCTGTGGAAGCCTGTTCTTCACGGTGGGTTGAATTAGATGGATCTGACCCTGCCAGTGGTTTTGTGAGAAATTTGCGTAATTGGTAAGTTCAACTTGAACCTAAAAATTTAAACTTCGGAACATCTATATAGCCAGAAAAGAATCAAGTGGGCAGGATCCAGTCGACTTCAGAATACGACTGGATTGGAGCCTCTCTTCGACAAAATTCATCCCACTTTGATCAATTTGGTTGGTAATCCCTGAAAGTCCAAAGACAATTTTTGAAAGAAATACGTTTTCATCAAAGACTATCTTTTTAGGGAATTTTAGTTCAGACCGGAGCACATATCGTATAATTTTGTCCTGGAATTTGAAACATCCACTTTTAAAATGGTTGTTTCAATTTCAATCGGATGAGTCCAAATCCTTACATGAAAAATGGTTGTTTCATCAAACATCCATTGAAAAATGGTTGTTTGGAGTTCCAGGGTGCCATGTTCTAAATCTATACATGACGAACATCACCCCAGTTGCGATGACCACTTCGTACGACCATTCAAGCAGTGGCGTTCACTAAACCTCGAATCTGTATATAGTCCCTAGGCATCCAAATACCTGGATGTCCCGTTGGAAGTTAGGATCAGTGGGGTATTTCACCTAGTTATAAATGAGGTTTATAGGTGTGAAATAACCCAGTGATCCTAGCCTTTTACTAACTTCCTGGGACATCCAAATATCTTCTCAGGAGGTGTATCCACAGTTAAAAAATCATCAACACACCTCGACTTTCATCAAAACCATAGACGAAATCAACAGGAAGTACTTGGGCCCTGCAAGAAACAATTGAAGGTATACCAACCAACCCACAGTAGATCCTCTTCGAAGCACTGTGGAATCACCCTGCTAAACTTCTCAAACCTTCAACGACTCTATGTGATCCACTCTTGGCATCAAAAATATGGATTCACTACTGGGATGTCCGGCTGGAAGTTACAAACGATTCGTTAGTAAGTTGGTTTACAACCTAGTTACGGGACTTTACAACCTACTTATATAGGGGTTAAAATCCATTTGCTAAGTACCATGGACATCCCAGACTGGGTGAGAATATCCCAAAAAAACGCGCTGGAAAAAAACTTCAGCTTCTCGCCAATAAAAAGCAGCAGGAAAAACTCTTCATGAAACGAACGTTGGGCTCATTCGCCTGGCGCGGCGGGCTTTTTAGAATGACTCGTCACCTCCTGAGGCTCGGTATTTTTACCCCAAAAACCCGTACCTGAAACACCGTTTCACCTCTGGAGGTATGACTCACTCGATGTTTAGGGACTTGAATGACTCAAAAAATTCAGGAATGAAAAACAACCTTTTTTTTGACCAGCTCCTTCCAAGATTCCCCAAATGGAGGTCACCTAGCCCCTGATTTTTTTTTCGCTTGAAACCCCCCAAAAGGTCACTCGGAAGAAGCTGGTAGGATTATATAATTGATATCATACATAAGTCTTTCAAAGTCAGTTGCCATCACCAGTTAGTGTAGCTCGATCATTCAAGTACTGTTCCTCCAACAATCTATTTCTCTTCCTGGGAGAGAGTCTTTTGACAATGAGTGTGTAACTATGGTTGATGCCAAACTTCTTACTGCAACCATATACAATAAAGATGATGAAACACAGTGGAAAAATCATTGCTTGTGCATATCAAAAATCCAGAATGTGAAAGTTGTTACAATGGTATGGTTCGAACCACTCTCCAAATATTAACGATATTTTTTTGGACTCTCCAATAGGTTGATGCCTAGCAATTACTTGAAAAATTCGAAACTGTATCACCTTGAAAGGTAGATTTCGCTAGCCATCTAGCCACTCCCATGAATTGGTGGAAATCATGGGCTGAAATTTGCTGAACCACCTTTTTTTGGCTCTACCACTAAGTGTATTTTGTTGATATTTGTTGGGTTTTTTTTGCAGACAATTCTTTTGTTGAGAAATTTGTCCCCTTCCAAAAATCCACCAGAAGCGGATGGTGTTTCTTAGTACTTTGGCCGCTGGGGTGAATCTGGGTGGAGCCATCCCACAAGCATGAACACGACACTTTGCTGGGACGAGTTAAATTTAGTATATGGATCGAAATTAGCCATCCCAATTACACATGTGCTCATTACTTATGCAGAAAAACACAGTTTTTTGTGTGGTTTAAGACAAAGCCAACAAAAATTCTGTCCTTAGTCTTCAGGTTTTTCGGACGTCCAAAAAGATGTCAAAAAATGCCAGGCCCCCAACCGACATGTTGGCACATCTATCATCTACATCCTTACGGCGAACAAATTGTTCCATCGTATCCATGGATCCCGGGATCAGGTGAGGCCGGATTTTGTGCTCCACCGAATCGCATGAATTTTTTTGTGCACAAAAACACACATGGCGAACCGAATCAACCGAACCCAATGGCTTGAAAAGGGCTAAAATTAAAAACAAAACATTGAAACCTGGGTGAAGCCTTTGACGATTTTCACCCCGAGTTCTGTATGTGTCTTTACTGCCGGGGAAAAAAAAACACACACACCCAGCCGCTGGATGCCGCTTTTTGCTAGCAGGATCATATTATGACTGTACAATAATACATCGATCCTAGCGATAACACACGAAAATCGCGGCCTCGGGCCGTGCTTTTTCGCTTGACCATTGCCTTCTGACAAGCGGTCAGAAGAATATTGAACAGTGACTCAGTGGCTCCTTGATGAATTTGTATACGGATTTCAATCAGATGTCAAGTTAAAAACCGACATCAGATTGAACCCAAAACAAAACATCATGATTATTCAAGTTGTGAATTGAATATGTTTGGTGATAAAAACACGCAGCAAATTTCAAACAGTTTTCGACTAGAACGTTTGGCAATGCATTGGTTTTAGAAAGTGCTATGCAGAGTACCGATGTTGCTCCAAACGACCAAAAATGATCCCTTGCACAAAGTTAATAGTATCTGCAACCTTCAATTCTGCTGGAAAGTTCAATTGGAACATGCATTCGTTATTAAAATCCTCGAAAATATACGTAGAATATTAGGCCAACCATTTCGATTCTGGCTTTGATTTAATTTTTCTGGGAGGGCACAATTCCACAGTCGTACTCATTCAAAGAGATCCATTTAAAGACAACTCACAAGCAAACCTGAAGTCCCCTGCTAAGACATTAATCTTTAGCGGATTATATTTCAATCCCCACTAAACTCAAGGGGGCTAAAGGGTAAAAGGTCTTAAAAGGTCCTATGTATATACAGATTATACAGTAAATGTTGCAACCCCTCAATCATACATCTTTCGAGATTTGTGAAGTAAAAGGTCCCAGACATCATCAATTCACCAGTCACCACTGTCACCACTGCGCCATGTGGCATCCTTAGGTGTCGGCAGCAACGATCATCATCTTTGAAACTTCCGAGAAACCATGAAAAAATTGTCGCCAAGCTTAGGCTGAACTTCTACCTATCAATGGCTCATACAAGAAGAGGCCCTGAGAATTGTAGCATGGGAACTGTTACCCTCCCTGAAACTAACATTTCAGGAGACCTGAAAATGGATGGGAAAGGAAGACTACTTACTTTTGGGGTTCCGCCCATCTTAAAGGGTGCGAAATGTTAGTTTCAGGGTGGGTATAAGCATCTCTAGTTGGTGGTTTCAACCCATCTGAAAAATATTAGTCAAATTGGACATCTTCCCCAAATAGGGTTGAAAATGAAAAATATTTGAAACCACCACCTAGATCTCTAATCTTTAAAGCAAATCAAGACATCTCAGGGTTTTTCCAGTTGGTGTTGCATGATTGGGAGTTTCCATTCGCAACGCACCAGTGCAATCAGGCCGTGCCGGCTGATTGAAACCTTCTAGGTCGACGAAAAACCACTCCAAACGTGTGACGTTCCAAAAACCCTAAGGTACTGTTGATGGACAAAATCCTGCACCACTAAGGATGATGATTTTCCCATTATTTACAGGACTTTATACATCCCAGGTGGTGCAGGATTTCTTCCATCAACAGTATCATCCAGGCTTTGGAAAATCCCCAAAGCCGGTTTTAGACGTGTGACTTTCAAATCTGAGACCCCTGAATTGATTTTTTCCCTTGGCAGATTTTTTTTGGTGTTGGGATTTTTCCTTGCGAAACTTTAAAGATTCCAAACTGAATTGAAAAAAACTGTCAGTTTTTATGGAAAAAGTTTACCAATAAAGATTTTAACCCAACTTATTCGCCACAAAAGCCGGCAGCAGTTTGCCGTTGCGGCACCATTTTTTTGTGCGGGGAAAAACTTTGGGAGGCAAGTTTCAAAGCTGGGCATCCGCTGTTGGAAACTCCACTGCTGGGCATCCGCTGCACAATCGCCTGGGCACTGAAACGGAGCCGCCTTTCGTCGTCTTCTCCTGGCTGGACATAGCCGTTGGACCTTTACCTTTTGAACCACCAAAACAAGGGGGGCAAAAATTTAAAACACACACAACAACAACAAAAACACTAAAATTTGGAGTGGCTCACTGGACACCAGTAAACAAATAAGTGTATTGTTATTATCATTATATACAATCATAATATATTGTTGGTTTCATGTTCTGTCTAATCAAGCTAATCGAACATCTTTTTAGGAAGGGAAGACCGTTTGAGATCTCAGGGGTTGTGGCACCGTCCTGGGCATCTGCGTGCCTGCGTCTTCTACAGCACCAACCTAGAGATGGGGGGCGGCCATGTGATTCCAGGTGAGCCCACGTAAAATCCCTCCTATCCAAGAAAATTACAACACACCCCAAGAGCACGCCCGTTCGGCAATCCCCTTGGCCGACTATGAAAGGAATCCCATTATAGCCTGTTGGTAAAGGTTGCTCGGGGTGTGTTCCAAAGGTGTGTTGAAAAAACCTTAGATCCTACTTATCCAAGAAATCTCCAACAGGACCCACTGAACGGACCAGAAAAAACCTGAGTATCGAATAGCTCGATCGCAAGCAAGTTACTGACTTAGGGGTCCGTTGGTAAGGTACCATTCAAATTTTGATGGAACTTTCCGTTGAATCCTGGTTGTTCAATAGCTATCCTTATAATGGTTTGTCATAATCCCCATATAACTGGACAGTATAATCCCCTATTTATCCTAAACAACGAAGGGCGCTTTTTCATTGCGCAGTTGTTGGTACTGTGCTGCAGTATCCAAAAGGTCCAATGAAAGTTTGTGGAAGAAATGGTCCATGATTTTAGGTGACTTGAAATTCAAGTCACTCGATGTTTAGATGTTTTGCTGGCCAAATTTTGAAATTTCACCAACCCAGATTTCCCTGAGATAAGGGTCCCATGTCCCTTCCTCAGCTACCTTTTGGGGTAAGAGGTCGCTATAGTTTGATCTTTCATTTGAGTGACAAACAAAAAAAGACACCTTCTTATACTTTCCATTGAATCCTGATAGTTGCTTCATAGGTATCCACAAAAAATGGTTTCTGAAATAATCCCCTCATAACTGGGTAGTATTTCATCATATTTCATCCCCTACATATACCCTATATACCCTAAACAACAACCAGGGGTCCTTTTTTCAAAAAGCTCATTTCACCACCACCTCTTTGGGGTGAAAAATTTGTGACAACTCTCCAGGTTGGATGAGTTTTGAATGTTTGCATCCGTGGGAATACTTGGCTGTTCCGTTGGAAGTTAGGATCAATGGTTAGGATCAATGGGTAGTTATAACCTAGTTATACATACAAACCTTTTACTTACTTCCTGGGACATTCCTAGTGCTATATCCATAGTCTTTCAAAATCCTCCAGTCATACCACTTGAGAAGGTGTGAGAGGACCCAAAAAAAAAAACTGTCTGAGGAGTTGTTTGGGGGTCCAAACACCTACTCACAAGGTATTTGGAAGACAATGGTATTTCCTTACATTTAGTTGGTTTGTATGGTAAATTAGTAGGTAAATAAACCCGAAACATTGATCCTATGGGTTTTAGAGACATCCCAATGTAAAACGTCTGTATATATGATGGGAAATCACCAATCTTTGAGCAAACAATGCAACTTTGAAGGCAAAATGCTGGTTGCATGGGCTTGCAGGACATGTCTAGTTCCCAGAGTCACATTTTCGCTGGATTGGAATGAGGGTAGCAGATGGGCCCCGAGCCCATTGTTATAAATGGAGTTATAGCTAACCCCTATAAATTGCCAAAAATAAATGGGTAACTGGGGTGAAATAACACCCTAAAAGTGGAGTTATAACCACATTTGTAACTATAATCATGCCCGCCTACATAGAATATTGCAAAATTCAATTCTACAGTTGAATTGAACAAAAAAATCACATAGAATATTTGGGTTTTGAGGGAAGGTTTTTTTGTTTGGAAACTTCGGTCTGTCCGCATGTTTTTCCAAGTTCTTGCTATCAATAGACTTTTCTTTCATTTGTGNGCGGGTATGATTATAGTAGGGGCCCATTTTGCATGTTCAACACTGGGTTCAGGTACTTAAAATACATGCACACTCACCTATGCAATGTTCAGCGGTGTAAAGTTTATGTAAGGAAAGCCAGAATTCCAAAACAGCATTGCAATGCGCAGTAATTACTTGAATTCTAGGTTCCTAACGATGGTGGTGATATTTTTGCTACAATTGATGATTAAACTCACTGTGAATTGTTCGATAGTTTTGACTTGGTGTGAACAACAACAACAACAACGACAACAACAACAACAACAACAACAACAACAACAACAACCACCACAACCACAACCACAACCACAACCACAACCACAACCACTACAACGAACACCTTTCGGTCGTTCCGTTTGGAAAATGATCCGCTTTTTCAATCGCCAAAGAAGATGTAACTCACTTCCAGGGATCCATTTCAAACCTTCATCCGGGGAAACTCGGGGAATCTCGGGCGTTCCAATTGAATCCTGACAAGGTGGGCCCAAAAACTAGTCTATTAGTAGGGTGAAATAACTCCATTTATAGGAGTTCCTGTTGATGAAAAAAAACCCTGCAAATATAGCAAATATCATTAAATATCCTATTGTTTACAAGAGTTTTAGAAGGTGATGCAGGATTTCTTCCGTCAACAGTATTTTATCCCAGTTACCCATGTATTTTCACCCATCTAATAGGGGTTAGCTATAACTCCATTTATAACGATCGGCGATAGGTAGGTTTTCCCATCCGGGGCCTTCCCTGCTTGGGGATACTTCACTTGCTATTGGGCCGCCCCCTGGTTGTACATGAGATAGCAACCCCAGTAAACCTCACTTAAGCCCAGTGGTACTAGGGTACCAACCAGGAAAAAATCCAGGTGCCTTACGTATTTAAGGCGTACATATCAAGGAATCAAGGAACAGCAGGAGAACGAGTTCAATCCTCGCGTCCGTGCTTCGGCGGTCTTGAGACCACAGCGATGGCCGTAGAGGTTTTCCGCTTCACGCCACCAACGCTGCAAGTCTTCTTGAATTCGCTCCTCCCGAGGCAAAAATACAATGAAAAAAAAAACATCAAAGAGAAAACTCTACGAATCCAGTCATACCTCCTCAGGTTTGGTGTTTGATCGGTAGGTTTTGGGGGGGTCCAAATATCTTCTCAGGTGATTGGATCCCTAGGGGAATAGAATTTTTGGGATGCTTTTTCCCTGTTGCCAGTAGTGGCATTCGGGACTATAGTCAAAATAGAACGATCTTCGGTTTCCGGGCATCATGTTTCGCATGCAAAAAATGCCCAGATTTAAATCCAAAAAAAATCACATGAATTACTAATTACCATATGTTGTTCGACATCTTGCCAAGATCATCCTGTAAATCCAGAGTTGTTTTCCGGACGAAGAGTGATGAAAAATTCTGAACCTTGCCATCTGCAAATATGATCCACCTGGAATTCAGGCCTAAAATTGCCGAGGTGGAAAGGAATATGGGCGTTTTCAGGCAGCCAAAATTTCCAAAAAATTTCGCAACAACAACAACCTTGATCAATTTATAGCGACCTTAATGGAACCACTAGGTCGCATTTGGTAGAAAAAACAAACAATCTATATCTGAAAACGGATGACAATCCCATGTCTTGCATACTCAACGTGGTTTGGCATCTACTTATGTCAAAAAAGAAGATGGAATCTTTGTTAAAACAATCAAAAAAGGGAGTCAACACCAGGGATTTACATTTCAGGTGAGTGCAAGCTGGCAATATAAAAGCGTGATGGTTGAACCACTGGCTTTTAATTCAGGTCCCATTCGAGTAGCATTTTGTGAAATGTGGATGACCTTTAAAAAGGGATGTGTAAACAAACAGCTTTAACTGCATAGAAACACCTTGTGTCTCCATTTTTTTGGAACTGGCAAGATCACACCCCAAACCCCCAAAAAAATCAACTTTTTGAGATGTGTTCCTGGAAGGCATGGGAAAAAACGGCATGTGATCAAAGCCCCCTCAAAAAAACATCCGAAGTTCCAAGTCTTTGATGTTTGAAAAAAGACCTCCCAAACATTTCACAAACCTCCTCAAGGGGACCATCAGTTGGAAAAGTTCCAACGGCACCAAACTTGAGGTTTGGGCTTCAGTTTCTCCAGTCTTCAGATGAAAAACGGTCTTGGGGGAAAGCGCTATACCCATTGCCGCAAGGTTGGTTGAAAAATTATAGATCAATTTGGGTTCTGGTAAACACTGGGAATGCCAGTGGATCATGAAGTTTAGTCAAGAGCCCCTATTAACATACTGATGATATGTGATGATTCATGATCGTTTTCAAATTGTGAACTAGGGTTTAGAAGCGGGCCCCATATATAATGTATAAGGGCCCCTACATAGACAAAAAAAATGGATACAAAACCTGGACGCATTTCAAAAATGAAAGCTGTTGTGACAAATAACGGATAATCCTGGCCAAATTAGATAAATTAGAATAGTTCCTACTAATAGTTTCTAAATTCACTTATAGGTATATTTGTCAGCTTCCATGCTATGATTTCTTTTTAGATGTGTGTTTTTGTCGGTTCCTTTGATTCCCAGTTCACAATCCTTTCAGTTATTTCTTGGGGGTAAAACATCGGCAGATCATCTCTGGTCAATGCTTCATTCTAAGCCCAGTGGGAGGGGCTGTCATTCATTTCAAGGTGGGCGGGCACTGCCTACTTGTAAATGGAGTTATGTATTTCACCCCCCCATAAATGCCCAAAAATACATGGGTTTCACTAGGGTTTTCTCACCCGCCTATAAGTGGACTTCTTTCACACCATTTATTGTGGCTGGTCAACCTACCCCCCGCCTCCCAACGTAGCCCCCTCAGAAATAAGGGTTTTATTAATAGCCGCCCTTCTTAAGGGAAACCAATGGTTAGCCATGAATTCATACCTGGTAACTTTGGGCCCACCTTGTTCAACAAATGACGACAAAAAAAATGGTACCTGCAATGGTTGCTTCTCCACTTGTAGCCGACCACTCTTGAAGGAGATCATTGTCTGTGCTGAAGTCTCCAGGTTTTCCACGTATACCTGGGCGATACAACATAACTAGGTTGGTGTGAAGGAACTTCCAAGAAAAAACAAACGGAGAACTAACATTAGGAATGAAAACATAACCATGAATGAAGATGTACACCAGGGTAAAAGTAGATGGCACAGTTACCATGTAGTGGTGTATATAAGCCCTGTATTAACCTACCTTTTGGTTAGCCAGTTAGCCATGTACGACTTGACCATGGGGTATTTGTTCCATTGTCATGTTTAGTTTTCGAGGAGTTTTGCCTTGTTTTTGTTCACGCTTAAAAACTTGGAGGTGGAGAAATTTGGGAAATTACTCTCCCTAAAACGATTGTCCCCTGAAAAATAGGCCGAAAGTAATCTCCTTTTGGCACCATTTCTTAGGGGCGAAACATGTTAGTTTTAGGGAGCGAAAATGAGTGAAAGTAAAGCAAAGCAGCATGTTTAGCTGGAAATCAGCAATGCATCAGAACAAAACCTCATGATCATGCCTGAACCCCTTTTCTGCTTTTTGATCCAAAGGTTGCAGTTCCTAAGATGCCAACACCCCGTGGGACCCATCCCACCACCTGAAGTTTCCCATCAAAATCTCTTGCTAAGTTCGCAATTTGCTTAAGGAAAAAGTTCATGTTCTCACATTCACGGGGGGGAATGGTCATCCCATGTCTATCACAAGGGGAACGAATCCACCCTTTTGGGGATGATGTCATTCAATGTCGTGTAATATCCAAGTATATCCAGTTTAACGTCATTTCATCATATACGATTCGATTATATAGTGTCATTTAATATCCAGTAAAAACTATATAGCAACTGCATGAAGCATCTCTTGGAGGCAACATCTTCGCGTGGGTTACAGCAATGAAACCACTGGCAAGAAACAACTCAGAAAATGTGATGCCACTCGCTACTAAAATAAATAACCCGCCCTAGTGAAACAAAGAGGGAGGTGTGCGATGGTTTGATGAATCCTGGATTAACATTATGAATCATCAAGTTATCGACAAACATTCACCAATCTCACAAAAGAATCGTGTAGTGATGAGCAGTCGATCAATTTCCTGAGAAATTTAGATAGTGAAACCTTAGTCAACGCGGTCATCTTCTCGATTTCTTAGCGGTGAAGAATATATTTTTTTCAAGAGATGATGTGAACGAAAACACCACCTGGTAAACCACTGATATAGATACATGAATATTATTTGTCGTATGAGTGTGTTCGGAATCCCAAAAGATTCCGGAGAAATATGAGATTCATCTCCCACCACAACTCGACCAATGAATTGTTTCCGACTGGGTTCTCCAAGAGCGAGTCAATATGGGGGATTCTTCTGGATCCCACCCCGGTCCGAGATTTGCGTGGGGTGGGGGTAGGGTCGGTGAGTCCCAACCCAAACCTAAAACACATGGCACCATGTCACCCTCTTCAACTCAAAACTCGAAAAAAGGAGAATAGCACCTACCAACCAAGACATTAGAGTCGTGGATTGCTTGCAAAACAGAAACAACATTAAACCAACTTCACACCTTCCAGGTGGTACCTTGTAGGAAAGGCATTGAGATCATGTGTTTTCTCATTTTTGGTGGCTCAACTTGATAGGATGCCAAATTTCAGCCCCCGCAACGAAACATGAAAAGCCAAACCACAACTAATCCATCCGATTTTTGATTTTGAATCTGGCGTTCCATTTCATGGGTGATTATTGTGATGTCATAATTTTGTTTTGATTTGGTGATAAAAAATCCTACCCAATCAGCCTTTGCCAAAACTACGCCAACCATTGATGCTGAAAGAGGCATGGTAGCCGGCCTTATGATGGGGATTATTTCCGAGGAAAAGGATAGGCTTCATAACCCCTTACTAAGACTAAGGCTAAGGCCAGGTGGCTATTTCCCAAATGAAAACGGCAGGGTCGAGCCATCGGAAGTTTGCCAAGTAGGGAAGTTAGAACTCCACGAATTTCGGGGTGAAATTTCACCCCACCCATGTATTTTTCGGCCATTTATAAGTAGAAGGGGCCCATCCTGTAGCTGCTCCCAATTACCAGCAAAAAAATCTGGAGGATTGAGTGATGATAAGGTTTTACCCCATAACTCCATATATAACGATCGGCTAATACGGTAGCCCACCTTCTAAGCTACCAATCATTTCAGAATCCAAGTTGCTCCACGACGACCAAAGGATACTATGCGCCCACGCCAAGGGGGTTCAAGTGATTCACTAGGTGAGCTCACAGTGACCACAAGTCCTGGATGATGTCAATTGAGCAACGGCGTTTGAAACCTTGAGGATGTCATGAACCATGAAAAACTTATTGGTTCATAGGGATCCTTAAAATGGCTCATGAAATAATCCCTATATAACTAGACTAGGTAGTATCGTACTCTGCATACAGACTATTATTAACAATGGAATCCAACAAAAAGTAGAGCGGGGAGCAGTACACCCCTGCAAAACAAACATGAAAGCTGGAAAAATTGATGGTTTGTAGATGTTCCAGCCCTTTTCCAAGGGACATGAATTTCAGGTTCTAGCGGGACCCACAAGTAACTGTTTCCCTTTCATAAGGGGATGTTAGGAATCCAAACAACCAAGCCAAAGCACTGGCTTACTCAATAATATTCACCCCATCAGTTTTCCAGGATCCAGGATTGTGAATTCGCAGGTTCGCAGGTAACCGAAGGAACCATGTTGTTTTTGGCTTTTAAAAGAAAAGGCAAATGTCATGAATCAATACATAGGAAATGGGCAAAATCTACTTTTTGACCTTTTTTTGTCTTCGCTTCTTAGGTATTTCTTAGGGTACTGTTTTTAATATCTTTTTAATGTTCACCAAAGTGTTTACAGGTTTTTCTGAAATCAATAAACGAACATTTCTACCAAGAACTTGTCACCACCAGAACTTTGACAAAGATCCTCAGATCCAACCCCACAGTCGTTCTGGTCGGTGCGAACCACCCTGACCCTGTTGCGACCCTTTGCCCGTCATTGATTAGGGAAAACGATCATCCAGGCTGGGGAATGATAAGTGACCGTGGTCCTAGGTATAGCTGTAGCCAATGCACCAGATCATCAGCTCATGTTACTTCACCATAAGGTAATCCGACTCCCAAACTTTCCCCATTACATGCAAGAATCTAGATAGTTTCTGAGAAGGTAATGCAACTCCAAAAGATTCACCAAAAGATTATCACAAACAGACTCTCCAATATCCAAATGTGATTATCCAAACAGACAAAAATTCATGCAACTCCAAATCGCAAACAGACTCGACCCAAAAAGATTCACCAACGTACCGACCCAACAGCAGTCCAACTTGGGCAATGTCGTGGGATAAGCTTTGGGACTCAGTGATGGCCATCGCTGCAGATATGGCTTTGTTCCGATGGCCCAAAGTTTCCATGATATGCCAAGCACGTAACAAGTGCTTGCCTGGCAAAGGCATGGGGACGAAAACTGGCACTCCGGTAGTCTGGTAGTCTGCTGAAGTAACCATGGTCACCTGGTTCCATAGTAGAATATGGATTCCGAGCAGGTAGAACGGACCCTGGAAAGCTCTAAAAAAAAACAAACCGAAAATCCAAGTGGAGTCCACTTGCAGAAGAAAAATAAGCGATGCCATGTACAGTTCGAGTTTTTGCTGAGTATGACAAAAAAACACTTACAAGGAGGCTTCCCAGCACAACCACTATGCGTTCTTCCTCACCTCAATTGTCTCAGAAAATCTGCATCTTCCATCCGTAAATTCCCGATGAGACGTTACGCCCGTTGAAAGTCAAGCAAAATCAAGCCCTAAAAAAGGTATGCCAGGATGAATTTTGAAGAGCTTGGAGAAGATTTTCTGCGAAGATTATTTTTAGTCAATCCAAATAAACACGGTGGCATAAAGCAGTCAAAGCCCATGTGAAATTCGGACTACTGAAATCTTCACAAGGGGGTTCAAAAATTCATCAACCTCTTTTTCTTAACCACCACCGTCACAAAAAGGGGAAATGAATTCATGTTTCACCACAGTTCCAAGGGAAACCCCAAGTGTATGTTTGCCATCTTCGGGGCTTTTGCCCCTCAAACTTACATGCGCCACAAAACAAAAACTTTATTACTTTCCATTGAATCCTGGTTGTTTAATAGGGATTCTTGTAGTAGTTTATCATAATCTCCACATAAAAGGGCAGTTGTTCATCCCTATAAACCCTAAACAACCAGGTTTTTGGTTCATTTGCTCACATGAAAAATGGAGTGACTTGACCTGACGCCCTCATCCATCCAAACCTTTCTAGCTTCCAAAATTCCAAAAAGAGGGGATGGATGCCACTGCTGTTGATGGCTGAAATCCTGCCACCTGGGATGTATGAAACCCTACAAATAATGGGATAAACTACCAACCTCGACTGGTGCAGGATTTCAGCCATCAACAATACCATTTCCTCAGATGTACATGAAGAACTTCATGTTTCTTCAGGATACAAATTCCGACCTAGTTTTTCACCGAGAAAAAAAAAGACGTTTCACTTTGCAAAGCAAGAAACAATTTGGAGAAGCCATAGTCTGCTTGAAAATCAGAGAGTTCCTATGTATTCTTGAATAACTGTAGGTTTTGGAAACTCCCAGTTGCGGCAACTTTGGAACCCTGTGCTTTTTGGTTCAATACCTTCAAAAAACCCCAACAAAAATAATCTCAAAATTTTCCAATCAGATTCATACACTTCAAGATTCATCCATTTCAACCTCACAACAAAGTGTTATTTACCACCGGTTCCAGCCCCAAAAAGGAAAGGTTTTAGACGCCCAACTTCCCACGGCGCCTGGTCCACCCAGTCCGAAGTGGTTCACTATTGGAGCGAACATTTTGGAAACATATCGCACATCACTGACATACTCCAATATCATTTGCCAAATTGCCTGTGTTTTCAATGCAATCACAGGGAGTTACATTTTTTGTGACAAAAAAGGGTTTTGGGAAAGGGATTTTTCTGCGGATTTTTGGCAGGGAGGAAGGAAGAGGAAAATTGTGATGGAATATCTTTTGGCTTCTAAGATAGATTATAATTCACGTAACCTTTGATATGGAGCCCTTGTTGACTGACTGCTGAAGATGCTGAAGCATACGTTTCATTCTAGCTGTAGTACAGGTGACCAGCAATGTGCCAGAGACTGTGGCACACATAAATCTTAAATCTCAGATCTGCTCTTCAGACAAGCAAACAAAAAGGGAACCAACTGACAGCTCGACATGGAAAAGTGGAACTTGGACAATAGCAGTGATTTGCTTCAGGGAAAGGAAAAGCGTCGTCTTGATGGCATTCATTTTTGACAAACCAATGGGAACTGAAGGAAAGCATCTATTACTTACGCTACCGTGGGAACCCACAACCTTCATGTTTAGGGGTTATAAGCTATATTTCATGGTTTGGGGTACCTGAGCTAGGTGGTGAATACACCTCGTTCACCAACCTCTGCGCTGTACCAAAGGGTAGATGATTATGATCCAAAGATGAACTTGCAAATATAGATAGCTGCACATCTACTTGATCACACAAAACCTCTTCAGTGGTCCAATTTCAGTTCTACTAAAATAGATTGATCAAAGTTACCCCCGTGGAAATTCAATATAAATACTCGAAAACATCCATCTTTTGAAAGGATCCATGCATTAAAAGAAAACAAAAAACAAAAAACATCCATTTTTATTAGGGTATCAACATGGCTGGTTTGTTAACTACTACTCTCCTGTTATGGGAGCCAAGAAACTGTGGGGATCCTGCGTCCACTCTTCCGCTTGAGAAGAAGAAAGATCTGCACAGTGCTGGGAGGCACGCAAACACCTTCCAACAAACGATGTCCACATTCTGCCACAACGTCCTTGGTGTGAAAAAGTTTTTCAAAAAAAAAGTTGAGGCATGCTGGGTCGGTGTTTTTTTTGGGGTGGGGGAATACAGCTTTGACAAATAAAATGAAACTACTAGTGTGTATATATATAATATACACGTAGTACATGCAGTTGAAAATACCAAAAAGTTATCATCACCACCTAGCTCAATAAAGCTCCAACAACCCAACAAAATCGGAAACACCAACAAACCAACAAACCAAAGACCATCAAAGACCCACGGTCCGACCAAACCTATCAAATCTTAATTTTCCCGAGTCTCATAGTCATTGCGTCCTATACGCAACTGGGACAACCACTCCTTGCGTTGTTGAAGAAAACCAGTGGTCAGACATTCCATCCGGGTGGCATCTTCGAAGGTTTCCAAGGTCTGGTCGGTTGGCGTTGGCGTCGAATGGTGGGGTTTGAGATTAAGACCTAAAAGGAAAAAAAAACCTGAAAACTAACATGACTAGCTGGAAAAATCCTCATGTTCAATAGGAAATACAGCTTCAAGTGGTGGGTTTTACAGCCAGTCATGTTAATTTTCAGGGGGTGTGGAAACCCAAAAAAATGAAGGTTTGCATTTTAGACGATTTCCTTTTTCAAACAGGTGATTTTCAGGTTCCAGCTATTAATTTTCCAGGGAGTCTCATTTTTTTACTTATTCACCCTAGACATCCATACGTACCTCCCAAGGTGAACCGTGTGTTAGATATGTTTTCGGGGGGGGTCCAGTCATGCCTTCTCAGGAGGTACTTATGGAAGTCTACGGTCACATCTTTAAAAAATCAATGAAGACTCAAAAGAATTAAGGAAATACTGCGTTGTTGTTTTGTTGAGATTCGAGAATTCAAATCTTGCCTAGGGAAGAGATGCAAGAGAGATGTCTATACAGCTTGGATTCAAGCTTTTTCTTTGTGTTTTTTTATTCTGAAATAGACCTCCAACATTCACACGATTGTATTTATACATGGACAAAAATCCTGGAGTTTTTTTCAAATGAAATACCCCACATACATTGCGGTGCATCAATAAGCCAGCTGATTGGCATGATTTTGCCCATGAAATGTATAGACAATATCTACCAAAACAACACCCTTATCCCAACAAATAGCTAGTGAACAACCGAGCTCTTCATGTCGGATTACAGTAATCTACGTGCTGGGTCGTGCTGCAGTAGGAGGAGTGTTAGTTTCACGGAGGGTTTCTGACCGCCCAGTTGTAGGTGAAGTAACCCAGTACTTGGAGGATCATCCAATGACTTGTAAGTAGTTAGTAACTAATGGTGATCGTAAGTCACCCTAACTAAGTTATTCCCCTTCCAAATGGCCTTTTCATGGCTTATAAATGGGGGTGATCCTAACCACTTACAAGTCCTGGGATGATCCTCGAAGTAGAACCCAACCGAGTTAGCATCACGATTTAATTTTTGAAAAACATGAAAAAAGTCGGCCGTGTTTCTTTCCAAGGCTTCTCTGAGAAGGTCAAAGGTTGATTTCCACCCGCTTGGACATATTTGACGGAAACTTGGCACCTTTTTCGCAGACTTGGCAATCTTGAAATCCCACCTTTTTTCACCTTGAGATTTTTGTGTTCCCTTTCACACCTTGGCCACTTCGATTGGACTTAAGGTCGACAGATTTGAGGTCGAGAGATTTGAAGCATTGGGCAACTGTGCCTCGTTGAGCAACCTGCCATTTTACAAGCTGGGATGTGTGATGCTGGAAAGGCAACGAAGAGAGGTACTGAAGGATAGGGATTTAAGGAAAAGGATGGAAAAGGTAACTTCCGAATTCAAATAAGAAGATTCAAAATGTCAGGGATTTTTGCTGATTTGGGTAAAATAAATTGTGGATTTTTTGGAGACTGCTCCAAACCCATAGACTGAATATATTTGGAAAAAATGGTTGGCTATCTCCATAATATATTCCTCCGGTTTCCAAATGCACCATCACCACCCGTGATGTTTTTGAAAACCGACATAAATAGTGGGATAAACTTCCTAGCAATTGGTCCAGCAGGATGTCTGAATGATCAACAGTATGGAAGTGTGTGGGCGTGATGTGGAAATGCTAACCCATCCCCAACCCATTGGGTCCCCAACCCAACCCATTGGGTCGGTGGGCCCCAACGCAAAAAGTTTACTGATCGAAACGCTGGATGATGGTTCACCATCATTCACCAACCTGATGTATTGGCTTGATTTGGGAGAGTTCCCCAAGACGGCCATTTTTGAAAGGTGGAAGGAACATTTGAGCGATCGGCAAAATGAAAAGGCCTGAAAGTGGACTATCGTTGGAGGCTTTGCTTTTGGTGTTCCAGCTTCGCTTTGCAAAGCTTTGGATCATTTTGTCTATCATAGTTGTACAGCCCCCATAGGAAATGAAGACATTCACAGAAATCCTAAATTCGGGTTTTTCAAAGCAGGAATGCACATCTTTTCACACTAGGTTCATCAGAATGGAAATTCTTAACAAATATTACCGTAACTAAATTGTTTAATTCTGGTTATTATTTTAAAAAAACTTAAAGTTCTGGCTATTATTTATCAAAACGACCGGACAAACTCAAAAAAAACATAGGCAGTTGTGGATAAGTTGGGGGACAACCCCCTGCCCAGGATGCCAGTCACCACCAGAATTACTGTATCATATTTTTAGTAGGGGATCCCTATAAACCCTCATTTCCACTGTTACTGGGAGGGGGGGACAACCCAATGGATAAGTGATAAAATGCACTTCTTCTACCTTTGGATGCACCAAATTCACTTTACAAAGGTTGCGAAAACACGTGACCGTTTTGCATTGGCTTCTTCGATGCAAAATCGTCGTATTTGGAGGGATTTTTGGGTGTCCATAATCTGCAGACGTTCCCACCTATATTTTTGCACCCTGACCCCGAAAAAAAAAACTGAAACTATGACTCCCATTTTTGCTCATCGATGAACTTGTAATTATCTTCTTTTTCTTTGGAGGTCTATGTTACAAACCTGAACTGTCATACCATACCATCACCTCTTGCATTCATCTTTGAATGAATTACTACTGTTGATGGTTCAGAAGTCCTGCACCAGTTGATATGGCACAAATTCCAAAAAAAAATACAAGTTTTGTACATTCCTGGTGGTGAACGGCAGATTTCTGAACCATCAACAGTATCACTCCCACGTCTCAATTTGAAGAGTGGAAGGTTTCCCATTTCCAAATCTTCGCAATGAATCCCTGCCTGCCCTTCTTGCTCAACTTCTCCAAGATCTGTTGCAAGACCTGCCCCCAAAAATGCGAACCCCGCAGTCTGGAAGTTGATTTTTTTGGAGGGAACACGAACGAAGCTTTCAACCATTCACTTACAAATAAATGAGAGAAGGCATAGTCACAATGGGGATGATATCTCCAAAAAGGGATATGGGCCATTGATTTAGATTCGTTTTAGGATCCTGAAGGTACAGTGAGAATGATCCCAATTAATGACCATATTTCATCAAACCGAATTTCTTGAAATACGGCGACTTCCCTTGTCAAGATACCTTTCAGGGGAGATTCGTCCTTTGTGACTTTCGTTATAGTTTTGCTTCATTCTGTTTCATGGGGTATAGTGACAACTTTCAGTTTTAACACCCTCTCGGCTACGTTCAAAGTTCTCACTGGGTTGGTGACCAACTGGCAATCATTGAAGTCAGTTGTTGGTCGCAAAAGAAAATCACCCACGGAGAAACGTCAGGTGGATACTATCTGGGTAAAGATATCACAGAAGTGTATAGGTTGATTAGGGCTCTGCGGAGAGAATTCGTTGATCGTTTCAACCTAAAAAGCTAGGAATTGATATCAACAAGTTCGAAAGTCATTTTGGGATATTTCCACTCAAGATCCTTCTATTTAAACCGCTTTCCGTCGGTGCAGTCGTCATAGCAGGTCCCTGCCGTCTAAATAAAAAAGCTAGGCTGAGAGGGGTTGTGGCTGCCGGCTGCTTCTCAGCGGCTACTCGCCAAGTTGATTGTAGCATCGTTTGTGTGCTTTTTTGGGATACTTCCACCACCCCACAAGGACAACATCAAACATCCATTCAAAAAAACAAACCAAGAATTGAAATCTCCCTTTGTACTAACGTGTCCTTGTTGAAGGTGGCTTGGAAAAATTTACTGATCATAATTTCTAGTACATTATGGTCTGAGCCACAAAAAAAGCGCTTGCTTTCCGTTGAATCCTTGTTTAATAGGCGAGTTGGTGGTGTCAACCCATCTAAAAAATAGTAGTCAATTTATTGGATCATTTCCCCAAATAGGGGTGAAAATAAAAAAATATTTGAAACCACCACCTAGCAGGGATCCAAACGTACAGGTTGGAAATGAAATAATAGACCACATAGCTGCGAAAGTACAATCATCAAAAAAAAACTCAACAACCAGGGGCTCTTTGCTTTCATTGCTTTCATTGCTCAACCAAAGAAACCCTTTTTATGTCCCTAAAAGTCGCTTCTATGTTTGATAGATGAGATGTGATGAAGACAATCTCCCCAGGCTGGCCACCTTACGAAGAGACCTCCATAGCGGATGTATGTATATACATATGTACACACACCGTTTACTCTTGATAGATGAAACCCTGCACCAGTAACTATATTATAGTTCTACCTTGCCATCTTTTCGGTGGTGATCACTAGATTTCTCTCATCCATTAGTTGCAAGATCTTTGAGCCTTGAACTGGAAAAAAAAACCTGAAAATGCAACTATATGCCACTATTTTTCCGCAGGCTGTACTGGTTGTGCCGGCCAAACCACAGGGTCATAACAGATCTGCACGCTCACTCACTCATTCCGTCGTCGTTTCCTTCTCTTCCTTGCAGGAATGGTTGTGATTGCCGCGGAACTGTCCACGAAATAGTCCGACATGTCTGCCACTGACTCTGGCATTGTGATGCTCACTAAAGAGGTGCAACCACCAAAGGCAAAAGTCCCAACGTAAGTCACAGACTCACCCAAGGTGATGCTCGCCAGAGAGGTGCAGCGTTGAAAGGCATAATCCCCAATGTGAGTCACAGACTCACCCAAAGTAATGCTCGCCAAAGAGGTGCAGCGTTGAAAGGCAGAATCCCCAATGTGAGTCACAGACTCACCCAAAATGATGCTCGCCAGAGAGGTGCAGCCTTGAAAGGCATCGACCCCAATGTGAGTCACAGAATCACCCAAGTAATGCTCGCCAGAGAGGTGCAGCCTTGAAAGGCATCGACCCCAATGTCACTCACAGAATCACCCAAAGTAATGCTCGTCAAAGAGGTGCAACCTCGAAAGGCACAGTATCCAATGTGAGCCACAGACTCACCCAAAGTAATACTCGCCAAAGAGGTGCAGCCTTGAAAGGCATAGTTTCCAATGTGGTTCACAGACTCAGGGATTGTGAGCAAAACTAGCTGACGTGAGTTTTGGAAGGCAGCCTCGGAAATACTTGTCACGTTGGAGGGAATCTTCACCGCAAAACATCCCTGTGTACAGATGTCATGTTGCGCTGCAGCCTCCACTTCGTTTCTTCCATATACAACGGTCACTAGGGATTCATCACCCAAGAACCTTGCTGAGTTCAGTGCCTCAGCTTCGTCTATGATTGAGCTGTTGTGCAGCAGCTCCACTTTGAGGATTTCGCGCTCAATCGGATCTTGAGAAGGGTGTTTCTCAAGGAGCATCGACTTCAACTCCCGAACAGTGTCTGTCATGAGAACATCAAGGGTGATGACACCGCCTTGTACCGTGTTCAATTTTACTTCGAACGACATGGCTCCAAAAGGATCTTTGACGGAGTAGCAAACAAGAACTTGTTGCCCCCCAAGCTTTGCTATGATTATAGGCTGCAATGACTACATAAGTAAGGTAGACACAAATTGGCAGGGTTTCACAGGCACTGCTGCAACGTCAAAGGACCTCTTGTTCTTGAAAAGATAACTGGGTTGTAATTGGGTTCATACATTAGGATACAGAAAATATAGACACTCATTTAAAAACGTGGACTGTTTGAACCTGAAACTTCTTGGCAAATGCAGATATTTCAGTAAGCTGAAACGTCAGCCCCCCGTAAAAGGTGACATGTAAGTTGACATTTCAAGGGAATTACCCTAGAACCACTGCTTGGATGTCCCGTTGGAAGTCAGGATCAGTGGGTTATAAGCCCAAGATACCCCATTTATAACTAGGTTACAACCACTTTACAAACCATTGATCCTAACTTCCTGGGACATCCAAGTAAGCCCGAAAAAATACGGAGATATGAGATATCTACCACCATCTAAGCGTCAAATCCAAGAGGGTTAATTTCCTACTCGTTCTAACAGGTTACAGCCAAGGGTTCCTGCTGAAAAAACAGGCAAAACCATCTAATCTCAGCGTAGTGGTCCAACTTGCATCCACATGTTTGTGCACAAAATGGAACAAATGGCATCTACAGCAATAGAATCAAACAGCAAAAATCATTTGTAGAAACTCCCTAAGGTCCAAGTAAAAATATCCTTAAAATCCACACCTTTTCACACACTTTTCCAACACAAATTGATACATTTTGGGCCCCACGTGCCCTGCCTTGGCTACTCCTGCCTTTTCCATGGCGCTTTTGCGACGGCACAAGGCAAGACATTCGCAAGTTATCATAGCCACAATGCAAAGAAGGAGGAGAACTGCAAGACCTACAGAGGTTTTTTTTGTCAGCCATTTTTGTTCCAGCCATTTTGGAGAAATTTTTGTTGTCAGCCATTTTTGTTGGAGCAATTTTATGCCTTCCCCAGCTAAGGATCAGCCAGCGCTTGGACGTCTTACAAAAAGAAACAACGAAAAAACAAGAAAAGGGGGCTTGTTGGTCTCTCAAACGATGGTCCTTCACCAAAAGCTAGAAAATGTGCAAATCATTGATGGATGCTTCAGGGATTCCAGTTTCGAGGGGTAGTGAACCCAGAAAGGATCAAGGGCATCGGGTGGCTATTTTCAGTATGTTTTTGGGGGGTAAGAAACATCTATTCAATGTGGGTCCTGGTTCGTTTTTAGCACAAAAAACATGGTGAAAACAAGTACAGTGCCAAGTGACCTTTGCTTATGTGCATTAGTCAGTCAGTTTTTGATGTGAAGAACGAATTGTCTGAAAAACGGCATTTCTTCCAAGTTGCGTAGGGATTCTCATCCTGAAATGTGGTGTTTCCCATGTTTCCTTTGAAAAAAGAAATGGGTGGAATTCACAGTCGCCACACATAGATTCGAAGCTATTCTCAGGTAGCTCTTTTGTTGTGCTGTCTGACTTAAGAATTATCTCTGGTGCTGTTCCGGATTTCTTCATGACTCCATGACTCTATAGATACACTCCTGAAAACTAACAAATGTCCCCTGGAAAGGGGCCATTTTTTCTAAAAGCAAAGGGAAGTAGTCTTCCAACCACTATTTTTAAGGGAACGGCCGTGAGTTTTTGGAGGGCGGTCTGGAGTGCCATGGAACCACTCACAATCAAAAAAATTGAAGGCAATCAAATAAAAAAGTCAGATCCAAGTCCATTCCCATTTAAGGCTACTTCAAAACTCAAGGGCACTAATTAAGCCTCAAATTTTTGCCCCGTTTCCAAATCCGGCTTTTTTGGTGTGGTTCCAAGAAGTTATTAGCCATTACAGTAGCAATTTCAAAATAATGGGAAGAAAACACCAAGCATTTGGGTTTCGGTGCACACCTACTTCTACAACTCACCAGAACAAACGGATGCTGTTGGATTTCCCCCAACCTCCTTCCAACATGCCATCCAAGAGGAAGTTCTTCGACAACGCAAACCAAAAGACCACGACACCTTAGTACCAAGGCTGCCTGTATATGGCTGGTCAACCTACCCTGGCCACCTACCCCTATGGTCAGCGCTTATGGAAACCTATTGGTTTCCCGGAGAATAAAAGGCCGGTGACCTGATTCACCCGGCTATTTCTGGGGGAGAAAATAGTTCGTCGCCCGGGAGCCACATCCCAAAAAAACTAAAGGTCCTGTTGCTAAAATCACATCGTGTTCAGGTTTCTCCCATGTGGGGGGTGTCGAAACCATGTGCTTCAAGGGGTGCCTGGTATTTCGCAGTTTTGGTGTTTTTTTTTGGGTCATCAAAATGTAGTAATTATACACACCAAGTATGATATCTAAACAAATATATACCCTAGTGCTCCAAATACCCTCTTAGAAGGTGTTTAAGTACCCAAAAACCCACTCCAAGATCACTTGCAGAAGGGATTGGAGCATAAGGGAACGTCAGTTTCAAAGGGGGTTTTCGGATTCTTGGGGAGGAACGAATAGTCACAAGGCTCATTCGTTGATTATGAGAGACTCCGGAAGTTGTGCTACCCAATGTTTCTTACGACACACCCAGTGGCTGGCGGTCAACTGCAGTGGAAATATCCATAGTGGCCCACCCACACCACCTAGGTGCAAACGACTGCAAACACAGGGGAAATGTCTCTTGTCCCGCATCTTTGGAGGGAATGTTGCAAATAAGACATGTAAAAGTGTGAGCTGTGTAAGTGTTTGGCAAAGTAAGAAGTAAGACATAGCGGGGTAGAATGATGATCACTGATGATCTTTGAGATCCGCTATGCATACAGTATATATATATATATACATTTGGTAAATGTATATTGCAACTGACCAATCAGAGTGATTCAAGCAGGCACCATTGGCTGTAACCTGTTAGAATGAATAGTAGGAAATTAACCCTTTTGGATTGATGCTTAGATGATGGTAGATAATGCTTTAAACCCATATCTCATATCTGAGTATTTTTTTGGGGGCTTACTTGGATGTCCCAGGAAGTTAGGATCAAAGGTTAGTAAATTGGTTGTAACCTAGGTATAAATGGAGTATATTGGGCTTATAACCCACTGATCCTAACCTTTTATCCTCACCCCCTAGGGACATCCTAGTATTTTTAGAAAATATCTTTGGACATCAATGGGTGGGGTCTCAATTTTGATCGACCTCCAGACTAAAACAAAGAAGATTTCCAAAATTGCCACTGTGATTTGGAAGATTCTGGGGCTCCAAAAAGCCTCCCCAATGAGGATCGGGAAAATCGATCATCAAGATCGCTAGCTCCGTGAAAAACACTCCCCCAAGGACCCACAGCCTAGCTGTGATGTCATTTCCCAAAGAATACGTATCTGATATTTGCGTTTTTTTCACCACCAACATTCAAACATTTGAATCTCCAACGTCATTTCCATGAATTCAACCTTTCAACAACTTCAGCCTCAAGTTCGATGGAAGCCATTCAGCCATGAATGCCTCCCACACTTCATTTAGAGGCGTTCATCACCAGCGAGTTTCAAGCATTTTTGTTTTTGGGCAAAGTAAATGGAAGATTCCTCAGAGGTAGAAATATCTCCCTTTTTATTCTGAGCCAACCCAAGTAAATGAAAAAACAAAACCTCCAAAAGTTAGCACAAAAACTCCCGGCAAAAAGTGGGGAGTTAACACCTTTTTTGAGAGTAGAACAATATTTTTTGAAAAAAAAACTCCACTTTTTTAAGGTACTGCTGCCAAGGTGCCAAGACTTTGAAAGAGAAGTACCCATAGAAAACACAAGGCTGCGGCGACACACGGTAGCCACGGAAGCTGACCAACGAGAATCTTCAGGGTTGCAAAGAGGAGTTGAAGGAAGAGAAGACCCGACAAGAATGCGGGAGGCTGCACGAGATCCAAACCAATCCTGGATGATTTTGTCGGAAGAGTAACCCAAAAAAAACGTGTGAAAAAAAAAGCGGATATCCCCAACAAACATCCGAATCGAAGCTTGATTCTGACCGGCATATGTCATTTTTGTTGCATATTTTTTTGACACTAACTCACCTGAGTTCGTATTAAGGGACTCCTAATTCACTCAAGACTCAAGACACTATTAAAAAATGACCGTCGCGGCTTCTTTAGACTGCTGGTGATAAATCGCCACCAAATTCTAACAGACTACAGATTCTTCAATATCAAAAAGTGGTACAAAGTCACAAATCCTTTTCGTCCTTTTCCTGAAATCATGTTGTATCAGCAGCTGTATCATGCTCTCCCCCAAATTTTTTTTTTTGGGGGGGGCGATCTTTTTTCAAAGAATTGATTGAAACAACCACCTATGGCTAAACCCATTCCCGAAACCCGGAAAAATCTATTGATTTGGATGTCCAAACTGTTTCATTTAGAACATCCAAAACCGCGCATCTTCAGGACGATTGCAAACAGTTTCCTTTTTCGTTGTTGGTGTCTTAAGTCAAGACCATAATAGAAATGCAGAAAAAAAAGTGTTACCTTCGATGAAAGCAAATAAAGGGAACCGCACAAAAATTAAACAAGAATGTCATCAAAAACAAACAACCACTAAACACTATACAAACACAGCATATCATATGTTTTGTTTCTTGCTCTTTTCCTTATCACATCTTTACATGTTTCCAAAATTCCAAAGACTCCCCCAAAAAAATCAACATCTAGTTGGTGGTTTCAACCCAATTGAAAAATATTAATTAGTCAAAATTAGAATCTTCCCCAAATAGGGGTGAACATTTAAAAAATATTTGAGTTACCACCACCTAGACATTTTCTCCACAACGAAACAAGGTCCACAGGTCATTCGGCCCTGTCTCAACTCAACGAATCCAAGTTTCGAATCTGGCAAATGGTCTTGGGAAAGCAAGTCCAAACCCAACACGGCTGTGAAGGAAAGAAACGCCAACCTTGGGATGATTTGGGTTGAGTTGGGGTTGGGGTTGGGTTGGGTTGAAGCTGAAGTTGGGGTTGGTTTTGTTGGGGAATCATGTGGAATTTTGCAAGGTGCGTCGCAACCATGGCTTTGGGTTTCCACCTCCTAGACCTGTGAAACTGTAGCGATTCTTGAAGCCACCTGGCAACATGCCAAAAAACACCTACAACGAACTGGTGGATGTTTGTCATTTTAGTTGGTGGTTTCAACCCATCTGAAAAATATTAGTCAAATTGGAAATCTTCCCCAAATAGGGGTGAAAATAAAAAATCTTTGAAACCGCCGCCTAGAAAAGGATTGGTGTGACCCCCCTCACAGTAACAGTGAACACCAATATTATGAAAAAACGTGTCTAGGATCCGGGGATTCTGAACTAAACCTTCAATTTGTCACTGTTACTATGAGTGGGCCACACCTAAAAAATACCCTCCCTGGAACTCATCGACTCAAAAGTGCCGGCTGGTAGGAGATATGGTTAGAAAGTCCCCCTAAGTGGGGTTGTTCCCCTTCCAAGTGGCCTGGTGCCTCTTACCTAACTGGGATGAGATCCTCCGAGTATCTCCACTCCATGCCCCTTGTCTTTTCCCTTAACCAAAATATCTTCCTTCCAAGCCACCAGAGACACGCCAAACGTTGCTTCTCGTGATCGTCCAGGTGAAAAATGAAAACAAGAGCTGCAGGTAACAGACAACGTCGCAGCAATTGAAGTCCAACGTGGAACTTTCCCGACCTCGGGTCACTACTGTTGATGGCAACCAGACATCTGGCAAAACTCACCAGTTGAGGTTGGTACTTTATCCCATTGTTTACAAGGTTTTATACATCCCTGGTGGTTGTTTAGGATTTCTGAACCATCAACAGTGGGAAAAGATCCAAAGAAAAGCTCCAGGTTTGGCAGTTTGGAAGAAAAAATGAGGTTAGCTTATTTCTAGTTGATGGTTTTCAACCAACCCATTTGAAAAAAATATGCGCAAGTCAAATTGGATCAAAATTCTCTAGCGGATTGGGAGTAAAAATGAAACCACCACCTAGTTTTGCAATGCTCTCAAGAATCCAATCATTTAGATATCTTGTTGTATCTACATTCGACCCAGGTCCGGATGCTCTGACATGTTTGAAGTTCCCTAGCTGAATACCTCCTGAGGTGAACAGTGTTTGATTGGTATGTTTTGGGGGGTCCAGTCATACCAAACCTCAGGAGGTGTTTCTGGATGTCTAGGGATGGTTCAGTTGAAAATGACCCTAGCTATCCCTAGCTCTAAAACATCCAAATACTTCGATCTTGAGTGTTTTCTGGGGTGAATTTGGAGACCGCTAGAAACCTCCAAATCTCGTTTGGTCATGCTTGCTGAGCCAGTTTTTTTCGAGATGTAGCCAGGTTTCACATAGTGGTCATGGAGCCGGGAAAGAAACCCCTGACACCCCTGAAAACTAACATGACTAGCTGGAAAATCCCCATGTTCAATAGGAAATACATCTTCAAATGGTGGATTTTCCATTGTCATGTTAGTTTCGGGGGGGGCTACATCTTTCTGTTGGGTGATGATTCTAAAGGTACACGTGGATTTCAGGAGATTCAGTGTGGTTGTGTAGAGGAGGGCAATGCTCGGATCTTGGAAACTTTATGAAAACAGGATTTGGGTTTTCCTGCACCATTTGCAATATGAAAGACATCCATTTGCACCATTTCCCAGCGTACGTTTTAGCACCTCTCGAACTCGAATCACGGCACGACTGATATCACGTCATTTGAACAAAAAAATGCATGTGCTAGTTTCACTTGGTCCAGTAAAGTAGAACCCAATGTAGTCTCATCTTTGAGTAAGCCACAACGTTTAGGAATACCCCAAGAACCCCCACCCCATTCCCATAAGCTTCCCACATACAACCAGCCTTACTTTGGGAGCTGGGAAGTGTATTACGGTGGCTGGGGGTCCTACCTTTAGGAGTCCCTGGAATTTCTCTCTAAATTCCCTTTTTTGCAACGGTCCAAGGCACTTTAAGCAACCATCCTGCGACATGGCATGGGGCATTGACATGACTACCAGCCAAGCAATCGTAATTCCACTGGCTATGTACCAGCAAGACGTGCTCTTCAGTACTGCTTCAACTTCATTGACACTGAAGGCCGAGCTGAGCAGTGCAGCATCCAATAAAATGGAAAGAAGCACCAAAGCATTCATTCCTGGCCGATCTTGGAAGTCATTGTACGACTCTCATCCACTTGTATCCTACGGCGACCCGTTAAACAACAATATATTGAGATGCATAAATTGAGACAATGGTAGAAATGAATAGGTCCTTGTAAGGTACTAACCATCCAACCAACTTCCCATCAGCAAATACATCCACTTCTCTATGCATTCGAAAGACTTCAGACACACAGCTCTGGAGAGTGAAATTAATGCTGCCCCCTAAGGATCAGCGATTGGACCCTCCAAGAATGAGCCTGTACGTCGCCCCAAAGTGACGGCAGTTTTGAGATATTTTCGGATTCTTAGGGTCCAAGCAAATCAACGTTTGTCGCCCTATCCGATATGGATTTCACGTATACTGGGACACCTCTTTTTTCGACTGGCCATCTTGGATGATTTTTGGGGAGGTCTTCTAAATTTTTGGGGGAGTCGACGACCCTTAAATTTGTCAAAAATCCGCGGACATGTGCAAAATCCCTCTTTTGACAACTTACCAATCCCGAGAATCCCGAGAATCCCGACCTCCATGGAAACACGAGACCCTCCGTTTAAAACACCCCTTTAAAAGGGCCAAAAAGGCCACAGGTGTCAAACGACAGACACCCCATGACGGATACCCCAAGGATTCTGCAGATTCAAGAATCAGGTATTATGTCACAAACAAACCGTGAATGACTTCGGATGTCATTTCGGTAGAAGTTTTGAATCAAAGTTTACCGCCAAAAGGTTACATCCTAAGATTTCCATCATCTTCCCGAGCCGAAAAACCTTTAAAAATCTTTAAAGATCGTCGATGTACGAACTGACAGTGCACCTGGTTTTTTAGCTCTACGATCGGATCTCACATTTATAACTAGGTCATAACTAACCCATTTACTAATTAACTATTTACCAACTTCCAATCGGACATCCAAGATATTCATTGCTTTTCCTGTTGGGTGTTTGTGATGTTTGCTGCTAGCAACCTTTCTGTCTGAAGCTTTCCACCGACTTGAACTGCGCCTGTGAGACGCAAAGTCTTCAAGTGTGCTGCGGAGCAACTGGGCATTCCAGAGCCTTTCCTGACCTGACGATTCGGCCCATGTTTTTTCGGCGAACTTAGCAAAAACGTTTTTGTTGGTGGATCTTTCTTAGATTTGCTTCTCCGGTGCTTGGAACTCCCCACAAGGTGGTGAAAACTGGTCATTTACCATCATAGAAGCAAAATCAGCAACAAAAAATCACCAAACTCACCATAGTAGAATCCGTAAAGAAAAATCACCAACAAAAACACAAATCCCTCGTTTTTTGTTCGTCAATATGGCTTGGTGGCCTGAGGTGTGGTCATTCCGCAAAGGTTCAGTTACCTTCCAAGTTACCCCAGAAAAACATCCCCAAAAATCCTCTTGATGGCAACCAGAAATCCGGCTCACCAGTTGAGGTTGGTAGTTTATCCTATTGTTTACAGAGTTTTATACATCCCAGGTGGTTGTTTAGGATTTCTGAACCATCAACAGTATCAGCTCAAAAAAAAACATCTGAACCAAAACCCAGGTGGCTATAATAATTAGTTGGGGGGAGGTTTTTTTTTGGGGGGGGGTGACACGGCGTTTTCTCCCCAAAACCCGGCGAAATGCTGCTTGCCGGTTGAAAACCTTGAGCCTTTGGACTTTTCCGAAACGAAGCTCGCTGTGAACAAGAGGAAGGAATGACATCCCCAACCACATGTTTTTTCGGAACGAATCCAGAAGATGTGGTTGTTGTTCTATAATGTAGTTTCCAAAAACCATGGAATTTCGAAAGCATTTCCCATATTTGCATGTTGAATCAATATCCGTAGTTTTTTTTTTCTAACATCCATGATTTCTCTTGAACAAAAACAATGTTTGTGAACAGATTACTGTAAATATGGGAGCAACAATGAAGTAGTTGGTGCCAATGCGGCAGAACTACTTTCTATAATCAATGTACAGTTGGTTTAAATCCATGTTAAGGATGTAGGTCAATCAAAACATTATATCAACCAGATGATTCAAAGTGACCTTTTGATCCAGTAGTTGGAGGTCATTTAACCCCTTAAAAGGTCACAAATCACCATCCCAAAAAGGTCACGGCTTGAATCACCAGGAACCCAAGCTTTTCTTTCCAAACATGCGAGTGGTCCAAACTTGAGCCACTTTGATCATTTGAGGATCCAACTCGCCGATCAGGAAACTACCATCCAAGCCATCCACTACCATCCACTTGGAGGATCATCTCAGGAGGGACGGATACGTGGTTAATCACCATAGCTAATAAGTCCCCCAAAAAAAATCGAGTTGTGGGACCCCTTCCAAATGGCCTTTCACTCCATGGCTTATAATACATGGGGGGGCACATCCGATCACCACGTATCCGTCCGTCCTGCGATGATCCTCCAAGCACCATCCAAAAAGACCGAGGCGCTAAAGCCGTAGTAAAGAAAAGTAGCACCGTCAAACCTGGGCAAGACTTAGGTCCGTTGCTAAAGGTTAAACTTTTGGTGGGCTACCTTCGCAGCTGTCAAGTCAAGGGGTGACTAGTGAATCTTAGGCTACTTTGTGTCCTAAGACCACATTTTAGTGGACTACAACTTGTGTCATTTCCCTCCTTAGACACCCGCGTCTAAGGGGTGTTTTTTTAAGGGATTCTCAAAGATTTGCCAAGAAACCATAGACAGCAAGACATGCAATTTGGCTTGTCACGAAGGGCAAGATGCAGAAGGCTAACCAAATGAGAATACGCAGAGGGATGGGCCTCAGGTCGCTGAATTACTCAATGAGTTTGGGGGAAAATTTTCAAGTTGCAGAGTCAGGATGGTTCAGCCCGGAAAATCACACAGGGATTCCAAAGCATATACCCTCCAGGGAATTAACATATCCCACCTGGGGAAAAGGAAAATCAAATTCAAAATGCCATTTTGGGGGGATATGTTAGTTCCCTGGAGGGTATACTTATTGATATAATTTGGATCTAACCCCCCACAGATGTAAAAGTCACCACCAGGATTATTGCATGTTTTTAGTAGGGAATCCTTATAAACCTTTGTTTGTGACTTTTACTGGGTGGGGGATAGACCAAAGGTATAGTAGTAATATAATTTGTAAACTCCGTTTTATCAGTTTTTCTTGAACAGATCGAATTCGTTGTATCTCAACACCTCCTAAAAAAAAATCGTTCACATGAAGGTCAACCGGAAATGACGCTTGGGTGAATGAAAAGAATGTTTCAATTAAACATCCAAATTCCTGAATTGTAAGGGGCCATGTTGGGAGGATTCTTTTTCACTAAGAACTACGTCAAATTGAGTGTTTGTGACATGATGAAAGTCATACCAAGAACTCGTTTTTTTGCACATGCAGTGCTTGGATGTCCCAGGAAGTTAGTAAAAGGTTAGTAAGTGGGCTATGACCCCAATATACCCCATTCATAAGTAGGTTACAACCTATTTGCTAACCATTTACTAACTTCCTGGGACATCCAAGTGGTGAGATTTTCACTGGCACCTGGTGGTGAGTTGAGCAGCAAGGACCAGTCCCCAATTCATCGGATGCTGAGTTTCCGTATCACGGGAGATGCCACTACGGATTGGCAAATCATTACATTATACTGGTTAGTTAATAGTGATCCTTATAATGTTTGATTATAATCCGTATATGACTGGGTAGTATAATCCCCTATAGACAACAAATAACAAGGGGCCCTTGGTCGCTGCTCAAATGAAGAAATTTTCAGCTTAATATTTCCCTCTAAACATTGCGCTTAAGCGCGCAACATTCGGGCCTTGTGTGCGTAACGTAACGAAGTTGTATGGTTTTTTTTAGAACTGCCCACCCTATATCGGGGAATTCCTGACAGGGCAACAAAGAAAACATCCCCCTAAAAACTTGGGAGTTGGAACCATCAACCCCTTGGACTTGGAACCATCAACCCCCACTGAAGCTTGCTCAGTTTTCCAAGGAAACTGACCCTAACGCGGCGTTCACTCAACTTAGGTGCAAGAGAATCAGACCCCATGCGGGTAGTAAGATGGCAAAGATCGTGGCATAGACTAACCTTTTGGGCTTTGAGTCCAAACATGGCAAAGAACAGGGGTCATTATATCACACCAACCCAACCAATGCACTATTACAAGGGAAATCTTTCAAATTCACTATACATTTGCATTGTTTGATTTCCCAAAAATAGGTAATTTCATGACCCCTGAAGAATGTTGAAATGCGAAAATTCGGCTCGGTCACATGGGGGTCTGGCTGTGAAGTCTTCAATTTAGGATGCTATTTCTTAGTCCGCTTCGAAGAGTCATGAGCAACGAGAATAGGCAAACATGTATATATAAATACGCTTGAAAATATTCTATCAGACAAAAAACAGTTTTGAAATATATTGTTAAGATATATGGATGTATTCATTGCTGGATTACCGTGTCAATATTTTTCTTTATCTCGAAAAGAAGCCGGAGTACAATCTATAGATGAAGGAGCTTTGGTTTGTGTTTTTGTTTAAAGCGTTTTAGATGAAGTAGAGCCTCGAGTATGTTTCTGGAAAAATGTTGAAACATCGAGCACAATTAATGAAGAAATGTGTTTTACTCATCTTTCATGATAACCAATAGTATTCTACACATAAAGTTGAATTCAGACACTTACAATGTTCCACAACAACAGAAAAAAGCATCAATAGTTGGTTTCGTGAATAATATCAATAGTTGGTTTCTTGAATAATCATCAATAGTGGAGGTGCTAAAAGGGGAAGTTGCAGGAAGATTAGAGTATAGACTATACATAACATAGTAATCCACGAACCAACCCTTGATTTTTGCTGGTGCTCACTCAGTATAGATGTTGCCCTATCCTTTTTTGAATTTTCGAACGACATCGAGAAGCTTCAACGGATTTGGGACCCATTGTCACCATTGATAAACAAACTCCGGAAAGGACCTCTGGGAAGGTTACAGTAAAATCATCGGAATCTGCGGGGATGATCCGTTGATAATCCCTTAATGAGGTCTGATTTTGTGGGATTTTGGGTGGCATTGGGGGTGGGGTGGGCTACCCCAAGATTCCATGATATTTTCTGCAGGATGTTTGTCCATCATCACTCTCAAACTGAAGGTGGGGGGAACAAGGGGCACTCCCTTTTTCAAATTTCAAACTCCAAAACTACATCTACTTTCAATCTTGGATATTCCAGCTTTGATTTTTCCTTCCATCCCCCTGGACCCAGGCACGTTTTGTAGGTGTCCCAAAAAGTCAATAGAAGCAGCAACTCACCCAAACCTCGTAGCTTTGGGGATTTTTCCATCCATCCCCCCCAAACAACGGCTCAGAGAAGGGGGTCACAAAGACATATGGTCCGAGACACCGAGGCGCTTTTTTTTTAAACCATGGGGAGAAAAAAACATAAAAGTTGTAGCCATCATACCCTCCCTGAACTAACATAGCACCTAAAAATGGTGGTTTCCAACAGGAATCTCCTTTTCAAGGGGTCTATTTTCAGGGGCTATGTTAGATTATGTTGGTTTCAGGGAGGGTAATTGCATACTTCGTGCTGGTTCTTCACAATCTGATGATATCTGATGGTATGTGCTTGTCCCCCAGCTAGTTGCGATCAGGACCACAAGCCAGCAATCATTGATGTGCTTTGGAAAGACAGCTTCTTTCGGGGGTGCAAAAGAAGTTTCGCGTTTTGATTGTATGAGTGCTATGACCATTCAACGATGACCATTGCTACCCAGTGATTTTGAGGATTCTGGGGTTCTTTCTCTAACTATAGCGACCTCACACCAAAAGGTAGCTGATGATGGGAAATCCCCGAACATTTCAGGGAAGTCTAGCTTCGTGAAATAATATAATTTGGCCGGAATGGTTTCAAAGGTTTGTGTTTTTGTGGTATACCATTCTAGTGAGATCTGTTCCCCGTTGAGTAGGAAAATACATCATCCCTAGCTACTTAGCTTTCCCAATCTCACAGGGTAGATTAAACTAACCCCTGCAAAACGTTCTGCGGTCGTGCAAGCAATTTCTCGCAGAATGGGGCGGATTCTCACGTGGGTGTCTAATTTAAAAACCAGGCAGCAAAGCAGCGAACCACAAACTATGTTGTTGTATTGCCTCAAGTATCTCAAGTCATGCTCAGTTGGAAATTCATGAAAATGAAGCCGGAAAACGCCTTTAATCCATTGGAATGTCTCATTCAAAATTACCATGCTGCGTCCATGCCCCCCATCTATGTACGGAGATTTTGCAAATGGCACAACTAGCAAAAGTAATTTGAAAATGGGCCGTTATCAACCAATATACATACTTAAAATGTGCACCATCTTTCAAACTGTATTATGTGTGTGTGTGTTCATGTATTTCTGCATATGTATATGATATGTACATATCATTAAAATGTATTCAAAAACATGCTGTATTGTGTCAAGGCTGTTCAAGCCAGATTTCTTGAAGGTACTCAACCCTTCCGTTAAGAAAACCCATTAAAGTCACCTGCTTGGCATGCTTTTCCGGCATGGCTGGCAACCAAGCAACTGTCCAGCGCGTCTTTCGTGGCATTCAATGCTTCACGGCGCAACTCCTCCAGACTTCCGCAATGAAGGAAGGCAACTCTCAGAAACCTGAAGAGCAGCAATGAAGAGAAGCGAAGGCCGAAGGGGGGCAACTCTCAGAACCCCTTGGAAGTTCAACAGCGAGTTTACCCCCTTGGAAGCTATGATGGTTGAAAAATACTAGTATGGTTGCCTTTTGGGATCGTATATTTTCAGGGGCGAACTGTTAAACTTCCAGGGAGTAGATGAGCCCGGAGCTTCAAGAGGAGCGAAAGAAGAACGTTTTTAGGGTCCTAAATGTCATTGTCAATAGAGGATTGGAAGGATTTCAACCTGAAAAAGTTTAAATGAGCGTTGTCAGGCATTGTTGTGATTCGGGAATTGAATCCGAGAAAGTCCTTTTATAAAGACCTGTTCAAACCACAAGTCGCTCAGAAGGTAATTCTGGGTTATAATGTATATACATGTATATACTATACAAAACTTTACAGGGCAAACGGTGATATTTCTATTATATTCATATTTTGCCTCGGAATTCCTGTGGCTAATGAATGCTAATAACTGGTCCTCAAAAACCGCATCTACCAAGCAACTCCAAAGCTCGTACCAAGGTCACCAATGCTAAAAGACTTGCCTTAGCTGCAGCAAATGGCCCCCCCTTTTCGCTGTTGGGTACGTGGACGCAAAGTCCTGGTGACTGTATACCCTTACTTAGCAACTGGGGTAATTTGGAAGGTTTACTGGGGTGAAATATCTCATTTATAACCAGACGGGTCCCAATTATTGTGGTTTCCAATTTTTTGTCGATCTCTCTGATGTTTTGGGGATTTTTGGGGGTTAAATATCGTGTTGTTGACTCTTATGTTTCTCTGAGTTTTGATTCTCCCAAAGGATCCAAATATGTCCAGGTCTTGTTGCCCGCTTCAAAGAAAGTGTTTTCTTGGTGGGAACTTCTTTTCAACCAACGCGCCTTCGTTTTCAATCTCCTTCTAAGCAATTCTTTTTCATAGAACCTGAAACTGATAGTTTAACAAAACAAAAAGCAACTCCTTTTCCTGGGAACCCCATTTTCAAGGGCTTCCCGTTTAAACTTCAGACAGTGTATCCTGGAGGAAGTTAGGATCAAAGGTGTGGATCAGTGGGTCATAACCCCAATATGCCCCCTATTTATAGCTAGGTTATAAGTTATAACCCATTAACCATGTCTCCTAACTTCCTGGGAAATCCCAAGTGGAAAATGTGTCCTTTCTTTGGTTAACATCTTGGAACATCTTGGAACCAATGGCAAGTCTAGGCACCCGGAAAAAAGTGCCCATCAACCCATCCACCAAACACTCCAATGGCTTCAAAAATGACCAGTCCCTAGTGCTCCAAATACCTTTTCAGGAGGCAAAAAAAGACCCTAAAATCCTGTCCAAAATACACTCTGAGAAGAAAGGTGTTGGAGCACTAAGGGAGTAGTCGAAGATGTCAGGATTGCCAAGGATGAGTTGATATTTTTGATTTCTCAGAAATCGAATCAAGAAAGTGGTACGTGTAAAGGTACCAAGCGTGCGTTTGCCAAAAAAAAGCTAGAGAAAAATCAGGAAAATGTCTGGTTCTAAGTCCTATTTCAATAAAGGAAAGATGTTTTTTTTGGGGGGGCCGTCACTAATGTTTTAGAAAAAAACAAAACATATCTAAAAAAGGCGAAAACAACGACGACATCACAGTCCTCACTTAGCCAATGGACACTGAAATAACCGTTTGAACTTTATGTTCCCTCCTAAATATGTAATCCCAAAAAGTTTAAAGGTTTGCCATTGGCCAAGTACTTTAAGGGTCTAAGAAGGCCTTATGAAAGGAAACGGACGGTAAATAGTCCCTTATTTCTTGGGGGGGGTGGCAACGTTGGGGGGGGTCCCCTTAGGTTCCCATGAATCACAGTCTCTAGCGCCAAGGTTACCAACAATGCTGTGAAGAACATCCACAAATCCCGCAGGAGCAGTCGCACCTGGACACAAAATCGTCGCTCAATGGGCTTGTTTCAGGGAGGGTACCTCTAAAACTAAACCGCAACCCAGAAGGAAATGAATCATCCGTCCCAAGTACATAATTAATTTTCAGGAAAATGTATCGCTATTAGTTTATTTTAGGGGGTGTTTTGCTTTCAATCGGAGTTTTCCCAGGAAACTTCCAGCAGAATGTCAACTGTTGGTTGATGTTCACAGCTTTCTGTCCCAAAACAGTTTGCCTTGCAACCAAAAATCCCAATCATCCTGACATCGGCCAGATATCTATCTGTCAGAAAACTGACAAGTGCTTTTTGTTGAAGCAAAACAACCTGAATTTGGCCTGCAGAAAAAAACATTTGAGGGTTCATTGGGATTGTGGAAAAGCATGTCACCATCGTACCTGAAAAACCATCTTCTAAGATGGACTCTTACCTGGTTTGGCCCCAGCTCAACCCAAGTTCCGCGTATATATATATATATATTGTACTGTACTCATATATCTATATACATGTGTATAGAGAGAAAGAGAGAGAGAGAGAAAGATTGAGAGATTATATACCTTTCACGATCTTGCCCCAAAACATCCCAAAATGATCATTTTTAGTAGGAAAACCCATGGGTTTGTTGGGGAAACCCACCATTTTGGGAAACACCCATTTAGATAGTAACTGATGTAACTGGCTCAACTGATATAACAACCCGGAGCTACGGCTTGGTGCAGTTTCATCCCCACGAGTTGGCCGGGGAAAACTAGCGCACCATTTTTGATGGTCACGAAGCATCAACCAACCAGCCGTTTTTGTTGAACCTAGGCAAAATTATATATGTCATAAGAAAAATGATGGCACCCTTCAAATCTTAACAATCAACCCCATATACACCTTATATAGAGGGTATTTATTGGGTAAAGCACCTTTTAAAGGGCTCCTTGGTGTGTTAAACAGCTAGGGTGCCATCCCAAGGGTACCAACATTTTTCCTATGATTCTTAGATCAACTAAATCAACTATGAAAACTCTCAAAAAAAATTGTCCGGCGTCCATCTTTTCATTTCTTTTCACTCTTCCCTCTTCCATCGGGTTTTTACTTTTGTTTGGAGGGGGGTCAGTTTTTGGTCCAACCCTTGGTTGAACGCCTCTCCTGGAGATTTTTGCCGCATGTTCATTTTTAAAGGATCCTTGCTGCTGAATTTTTTCCTATAAAATTCCTCACCCTGACGCGCGCCTGGCAGGTCAACACCATTCTGGCGCGATGTACAAAGTCCCCTTGATGTCGTTGAAGATCTCGAAGTACCGAAGGTAAGCGATACACCGAAAGCACTAAGAACAAGCCAAGCAGTAGTGTCCCATAGTCCTGCGACTTGGTTTTTTTCGCACCATTTTTTCAAGGGTTTTTTAAAGTCCATTTATAGTTGGTGAAAAAAAACCAAGGTTACCCCATTTACAAGGCAATTTAAAAGGGGTTCTAACTCCATTTATAGTTGGTAGGGGCCCACCTTGAAGGTGTATCGACTGAGTTGTTGCCGATAGTGACTGAGGTTGGGTACTGGATCTTGACAAATCAAAGGGCTTCGTTTTTTTACCAAGAAGTGCCTCTGCACAGTACAGATCTGATCATGTTGGATATCATCTTTTGTGTACCTGCGATACCCTCGGACATTGACCCCACTTGTAAGTGGATGGAACTAGACATAAACCCATTGATTTACCAATAGATACAATTTGTAAATAGAGCAGTTGCAACGTTGACAAATATCGTACTTCAATGACAAGTATCAGATCTTATGTACACGATCAATCAATTCATGATATATACTGTAGTCATTGCAACAAACGGGACATCACAATGCACAATTCATCTCGATACAGATTCGGCCCGTGATTTTCATGGGACATCACAAGGTGAAATCTGGAAACACACATCCATTGCGCTTAAGCGTGCGCATGTTTTTTGTTTCTCGTTGCAGCCGGGTACTCTAAGCTGCCCATTTTGAGGGGCCTTCTTTGAGCCTTTTTTTCCATCCACTAGAGCCCTGCTTGGATGATCATCCCATTAAATAACAACTGAAGTATGTATTTTGCGTATACATTTATGGTTCAATCAGCATGGTTATTGACACCACGTGGTAACACCCCAATTCATAGGGGTTCTTCCAATTCTCAATGATCTTACTTGCATCCCCCTGGCCGTCCTTCAACACCTCATAAGCAAAAATCTGCACCATTCGCCTGTGGAAAAACCACCGACTTCATGAGATTTTGGAAGGGAATCATAACAAATCATGGGAACCTAAGGGGACCCCCCCAATGCCATAAGCACCTAATAAGGCCTTATTAAGGAAAACCAATGGGTTTTCATAGTCCCTTAATAAGGCCTTATTTTTGGGGGGGTGGTCGAATGGGGGGGTTCCTGTAAGGTTCCCATGAACTAAGGTGGTTCCATCTTCGTTTGAGGCGATACACTCCCTGAAACTAACAGTTTGCACCTGCCAGGAAGCTACACCACAAGGAAACGAATCTTCTAACCATCCATTTTCAGATGCTATGTCAGTTTCAGAGAGGGTATATTCTTGGATTTGCGACTCTTCGATGCTTGGAAAAGTTACAAAAATCTTCTCCCAAATGGTGGTGAATGATGGTGGTTTACCATGGTACAATCCGTAAAAAATCACAAAAACAAACAAATCTAAGTGTTGACACCCTTATTTCTGCCTGGGCTATCCAGGAACACCTAACGGCTCTCCCACTAGGAATAGGCAGTTCCTTTAGTCAGTTCATCCCACGATTTACAACCCGACTTCTTTCCGAATCTTCAGGTGGTGGAAAAATATCATTTGGAAGCATAAGCGGAACCTCAGTGAAACATCAACTGTTTCTAGTACTACTGTTTGATGGAAGAAATCCGGCTAAGTAACCAGTTGAGGTTGGTAGTTCATCCCATTATTTACGAGGTTTTCTACATCCCAGGCGGTGCAGGAATTCTTCCATCAACAGCTTGGTTGAAGCAACCCTCCAGAAAAACACTTGAAAAAACAGCACCATATCAGGCACCAGAACTCTATCTCTCAAATGATTCCCATAACCTCCAAAAAACAACGCCAATTGTTTGGTCTTTCTGGGCCTATGCTCAGACAAGGGCTTTTGGCATGCGTTGCCCAGAAAACCAGCACCACTGCTTGAGAACGCTTTGAATTCTCGGCTAGCAGCCTCATACCACAATGGTCTTACTTGAATGATGTCGGGCTGGTGGTGGAGGCAGTGGCGTTTTCGTAATTAGGATGATATGAAGTTAATACCCTGTAAGTCAAGCCGACCATTCAAAGAATAGTCCCCCCGGAATTTGTTGATTACAAATCACTACTAGTTACTAAAACGATGGTCTTTTCAGAACCATGAAAATAAAAAATATTCTGGACTGCCAGGGGTATAAGTATATGAGGGATGTGGGGGATAAAAGGTCACCAACTGCGAAATCATTCAAATAATCTGACCCAACTACAGAAAATGAAAAAAGTACGGCTGGATAAGGGTGATTCGCTAACTCTATTCCTCACTAAGACTTTTGTATACCCTTGGCTTTGTGAACGGGGCATCTTTGGTGGAGGTAGGTTATCTTTTTTACGAATTGTGTGCCAAAAACACAAACAATATAAATCGTTTTCACTGGCTACGAATTGCAAGTAGTAGACCGCAAGTTTACAATGTTGCTTTTGGTGTAGCTTCGTGAATCGGCCAAGCAGATGATGATAGTTTCACCAAACATTTCAGGTACCTGAAATGGAGGAATCCTCACCGATATTAGCTCTATGTAAGGCTTATGTAAGGGAAAACCACCACAAAAATAGCCTTACAAGGTTCAGTACCTCCATTTTAGGCACCTGAAATTCTTGGTGATAGGTTTTATTGTTGTGACATTGTATTGACTATATCTTCATAGATCTTCGATAAGGGTGGAATGAGAAGTATTTTGAATTGTAGCTGCAGATCTAGGGTGTAGATAGTTTGGGTTGTCCCCCTTCCCAGTAACAGTGGCAAATGAGAGGTTCGTTCGTAATTCCCGATCCTATATAGTGTCATCCTGGTGGTGACGATTGCATCCTGGGAAAGGGGATAACCCAAGGTATACTTCACTGTCACCACAAAATGCTTGTAAGTTTTGGCCTACAGTCCCCCATGGGACTCATTCCCAATTTTGCGGATGCTGGAAAAAGCCTTCTTTTTGAAGAGATCCTTTTTAGGGAGCTGGTATACGGGATCTCGTCGAAAGCGGGTCGGTTTTTGTTCCACCACCAGAAAAAATGGGTTGGTATTTGGGGCCCCAAGGTTTGAGATACACAAACGAGGATGTCTAAACTTTGGAAACCGAAAACTAACAGCTTGTTACGTTCCTCAAAATGTTGGTTGGAAGATGTTTGCCTTTCCTTTTGAAATGGTCCCTTTTGGGGGGGGTGACATGTTGATGTTCGGGGGGGTAACTTTTGGGGTGATCACCGAGTGATAACCTAGTTGCAAACGGTGTATGTGAGGATGAAAAATCATATCCCGATTACTCACTGTTTTCATTAGTAAACGTCGGTGAACCAGCATAGCGAGAACATATTGAAAATGAAGAATTTTGTGGATTATTATGCGACAAATTTTGCCAAAAGGTACACCCCAGAAAACCAATATAACATGACGGTGGAAAAAAACAACAACTTGAAGATGTATCTCCTATCAAAAACGGTGATTTTCCAGCTAGCCATGTTAGTTTGCTGGAGGATTTTTTAGTTTCAAATTTCTAAGTTCCACTAGAACATCCAAGCACGGCCCAGCACTCAGACCCACAGCCTGTACTTCTGCTGCCAAACTGAACAACAACTCGTCTGCACGACTTTGCGCGCCAGAAATTTGTTCAATGACTAAGGCCTAAGTTAAAGCGCCACATGTGCCACTATCAAAAGGTGCGGAAAAAACGGAGAATGGAGCACCAAAAAAGTCCTCATAAGGAGCACCAAAAAAGGCCACTATGGAATTGGGTTGATGACCCTGATCTACCATACGGAAACCATGGAAGTTTAGTTAGACCCGATCGCACATACAAGTATATATTAGATAAATATATATAGCTTAGGTGTAACTGCCAAAACATTGTCAATTCACAGTGAAAAACATGATGGGTTTTTTGGGGGACCCTCCCGTCAGAATAGATTATTTACCCACCTAGGTTCACCAGGGCGTGGGCAACGCCCAGTAGGTATACACCTGGAACCTGGAACCCCCAATTGCCTTATGCAAACTGGTATACCGGAAACACCATTCTGAAGTCAAGAAGTCGACTTCCAACTCAAACAGTTTAGTTTGGTCAGTTTGTGGTCATTTCCGAAATGTTCCCAGGTATTTACATCTATGCCTTTTTTAATGCTCTCCACCCAGTAACAAAGGAAAATGAAGATCACTTACAGTCAAAAGACCAGTCCATTCACGATTGGTTCGTTCGAAACCCCGAGTCCCAAGGCGTTTTGGCATTTCGGGGGGGGGGGGGCGTTTCGAACAGCTCGTTGGTTAAAGTGTGTGCGATTCCACGGGGGTTTGCAGAATGTAATCAACTCGAAATGTCAGGTACAAGGTGGGCCCCTTAAGCCCTACCAGTTAAAAGTAGGGTTAAAAAACTCCATTTACAACTGCTAGGACCCCACCTTGTATGATTCCCCTTCCTAAAATACCATACCCGTGTCGGTTGCTTCGCTGAGTGTTACTAAATTACCATCAGAGGTGGCATGCCACTTTTCAGAATCTAGGAGTTCTTATATATCTAAATGAACCACTGGCTGCAAGATCTACCGTTGGATGGCTGTTTATACACAGCCTTCCAGCTCCCTCCAACCCGGCATCTGACGAGAGACATGCTCCTGGGGGTTGAAACACTGGTGCGTCAACTGCAAGTTCGCGCCAAGGGTCAAGCCCGGCCAATAACTAGACACAGCGTTCTGCAACAAACTGTAGGCCTTCCTGAGACAGAAATTCGCCGCAAAATGGGAATGATCTTTGGGTTCCAGCCCTTAATTTTTCAGGGTATTGGTCATTGCACCTATGATTGGTTCAGGGTTCAGTTAGCAAAGCTACTCGGGTTGGCATGGTGTTTTTGGTTGACGATTGTACCCGTAAGTTGGGATAGCTAAAACTCACCATCCAACTTATCATTCAATAAAAAACACTACCCACACCAACCAAGGCAAAAAAAAACAGAAAAAAACAACAACAAAACAAACACTCCACCAAAAATGAAAAAAAATGTTAGAGAAAAAAAACGAAGAGCTTGTCAAACAAAAACAAAAAAATCTTCAACAAGATAACCAGGTCACACTTTCTGTACAAAGTTTACTGCCACATCACTTTGACACCTCTCCAACTCCGAAAGCAAAGCCCTTTCGCTGCTGGCTGAAACCATGGGTAGCTGACGCAAGAGTTGGGAAGCCACCTGACCCAATTTCTCCGAGGTCCTGCGGAGCGGAGCGGAGCAAACCGGAGAAAGCGGCCAGGTTGGGATTTTGTATGGTGTAAGTGGACGAAGACGGCAATATGAAGTGGAATACAGATGTATATGTAGATATATACATCTATGTATATATATATATATATCTACATAGATATACATATATGATGCATATAGATATATACATATAATCACATATATACATATTCATGTGTAACGTATGTATGCATAGTTTTTATATGTAGATACACAATTTTGATGGGGAGTATAAGTGAATCTAGTTTGGGAAAGAATCTGTTCTTGTCACTTCACGTCAAGGTTTGAATTGCAATTTCACTACAGTACAAGGGAAGGTATGATATACACGGATTTACGTAGCTGCCCTTTGAACATAGTTTATCCCTTCCCAACACACTATGTAAGGGGCCCACAACTGTCCAGGAACGACTTTTTTAAAGCGTGTGCCCTGAAATTTTGATCTTTTCCCCCCGCCTCCCCCGGACGCAGTAACAGTGGTAAGGTTTAGGTTGGGATTCCCTACTAGAAATGTTATGCCGAATCCTGCTGGTGACTGTAACATCGTGGATAATAAACGGCTGGAACCCAAGGTCATGACGGTTTCTTGTAGGTGATTTTCCTTTTCTTCCTTGGATGATTTTTAGGTGAACCATGCGTTTAAACTTCAGGGGTGTTACTGGGTGGTGGGATACTCGGATGTCCCAGGTTAGGATCAGTGGGTTATAACCCCAATGTACCCCATTTTTTAAGGTAGGTGAAATCACCCATTGATCCGTTCTTAACTTCCTGGGATATGCAACCCATCATTGGGAACCCCAGGACCACCTCTGTGGTGGATCTTTGGCGGCAGCATTCAGCAAAGGTTCCAAGCGGCGTCGAAAGAGCTGGAGCATGGCCTGCTATGAATGAAGTCATTAGATTTATGTTTCTATAAAGTATATGAGTGTTTCCGAAAATAGTGGTATCCCCAAATCATCAATTTTAATAGGGTTTTTCCATTATAGACCATCCATTTTGGGGTACCTTTATTTTTGGAAACACCCATATAGTTATATGTATAGTACATGTATGTATTACAATGTATTACATGTAAGGGAAACGATACACAGGATATCTATTATACTATAGACTATACATCTCTATATATTGACTCAAAATGCCTCAAAGTGCATGGAAAAACGTGTGAAATTCGACTCCAAGCTCAAAAAAACAAAAGACTGCAAGCATGTTCCCAGTAGCTCCCGGAAACAGTCCTCAAAATCTCCCTGTCTCAGAAAATTACCCCCCAAAAAAACGGTGACATCCATCAGTGTTCGTTTTGCAAAGGAAACCATTTTGTGATATGTTTGCATCCCTGCCCCAGTTTGGCAATAGGTTTTACACACACCCCTCTAAGTGCTGTGCGGCTTTTCCTCCCATCGCAGCGAACTGTTCAACAAAAATGGCAAAAATTGGGCGTAAATTGGGAATTTTTTTTTCGGGGTACCCCTCAGCAACAGTTTCCCTTTCAGAAGGAAATCCCAAATATCCAAACCACCAGGCCCCCAAACCACCAATTTACCATTAGTTGATATGTGTCTGGCGGAAAAAAAAAAACACGATTCGTTTCTGCAACCAACATAAACTCTATCAAACTACACCCTACGATTTATTTTAGATACTCACCTAGAATCTTCAAACACAAAAGCAACCAAATTGACATCTGTTTCGTCATCGATCAACAGTGCTGCAGTAAAACAAAGAAACATTCCCAACAAAAACAAATAGCCACTGCTCCCAAAGATGGGGTGTTCAATGGTATTTTGTAGACGCCTATCATTTGACCGTTGCCGGGTTAAGAAATTGCGCCTCTTTGGCAAGAAGCAAGCTTGATAGCAGCTTTGCAAGAGTTCCATGCCAAACCTGCAGTTGCTATATGAGTCATATGACCTATATAGTTTGAAGGGATGCTAGTTCTAGGAAGAGGTGGTGTTTTCTCTCAAAGTCACATGTTCATCTTGGAGTGATACAAAATGTTCGTTTCATTGGGTAGTTCAATTTTAGCACTTTTCATTTGGTTCGCCTTTGCCAATTTGAGCTCCTTCATCTGGGGGGGCTGCTAATTTCAAGAGGTCTAGGTACAAAGTGCAATCAAGAAACCCACAGTATCTTCCCCAAACAACTTGGATTTGTTTGTTCGATGCTTGGAAAAAAAAAACTCCAAAAAATAATCTTCCAAATGGTGGTGAAAAATGATGATTCACCAGATTCACCCAAAAATAGAATCCGTAAAAAAAATTACACAAAAAACAAATCCAAGATCATTGGGAGCTTAATACTTATCCCTACTAATACTGTTGATGGAAGAAATCCTGCACCACCTGGCATGTTTAAAACCCTGTAAAGAATGGGATAAACTACCTATCAACTGGTTAGCAGGATTTCTTCCATCAACAGTATGGGTCATTTACAAATGGACTCCAGGTGAAGTACTATTATACATAGTATGTTGCGTTGGTCATCTTCTTGAGGAAGTTGGATTTCTTCCTTGCAAAGAAAGAAAAAAAAACAGCGCAACAATAAACATCTTCCTCACTTCCGAAGATTTTTCACCTGGGCATGGAGTTGTCACTGAAATTTTGGGGATGCATAAGGTGATTCACCGGCAAGAATGACGATATCATGTGAGCCATGAAAATAACCCGGCCTTTCTTTCCATGTTGCGGGCTGTTTAATAGGGATACTTAAAATGGTTTATGAAATAATCCCCACATGACTGGGTAGTATTTCATCCCCTGCTGTGGTTTTTCTTTCGAAAGATTGGCAATTCCCGACCCATAGGAAAGATATGGAATATCTACTTGCATAGTGGATTTTCTACATGGTTGATGCCAAGAGTGTTTCCAATCTCCAACCCCCAGATGCCTCAGAGGGTTGCCCTGCAAAGTAAATGCATTGCATCAAACGCCATGGAGCAACAGCTAAGAAGAAGAAAAGCAGCAGGTGCACCACATCCAATACTAATTGCCATAACTCACCTGAGCACTCAAAGAACACTTGTTGTGAACACAACCCTCCAATCAATTGTACTGGTTGGTTTTTTTTGGGAGGGGAATCCCATAGGATACATGGATTGCGATTGGATATTGTTTGTTTGAAACCAGAGTTTCCATTTTCCATCCCATCATTCGTTTCGGTTCCTCTTCCAGAAACTTCCTTCCGGAAATCTGTGTGAAACCTTTTTCGGGTACTCCTTTGTTTTTTTCGATCCTCAAGTTGCCATTGCTGCTTAGTTGCTCCCCTAAAGAAATTTGAACATCACCTCATAAAATTTAGCTGGTTGGTGCTCAACGCCCAACCAATTGCTCATTTGCTCATCACCAAGCACCAGCCAGTTAGTCAAAGAAAAAAATCATCCCCTACACTGATTCTGGATGAGCATTCCGACAAATACTGCAGAATATTGACCCATATAAATCAATCACACGGTTTCCCATATGTTTCCATCAATAGTGACCCTCCTACTTTACCCCCCAAAGAAAAAAAAAAGATACCTAGTACCCAAAATGACGCCATAGATGCATTTCCAAAAGCCTTATCTAATCTTTTCCTTTAAATTTCCAGGGAGTTGTATCCCATCATTGAAAAAATCCAAGGTTCTTAAGGCACACAGCCACATGGCATTTCGAATCCCGGCACCACTCAGAAGCTCACCACAGACCCTTTCGGGCGCAGCCGTCATCAGCTCCTGCAACCGAAGAGTCAGGTGGTGGTGGAAACGTTTTACAAAAAAACACCATGCCAAATACCCTGCATGATATTTCACCCACTTGGCACTTTTCTTGGCACGAAAGTTTGGGGCTCATGTTTGATAAATTCAACCAAGTGATGTGATGTATAGAATTATCTATTTGACCTGAAAAAAAGAGAGTCAAAGGATTCATTTTTTTCATGTCTGAAAGAGAGTCAAAGGACTAATTTGTTCATGTCCAATAAACATTGTTATTCTGACATTCCGGAAAAAAAAGAAATCGTCCCTGAAACACAGCAAAAAATGATGAAACGATAGATGATGAGCATTTTCATGAGGTCGTTTTCCCCGTTTGTTTTGAGGAGATTGGAAATTTCCTTCCGAAAAAATGCAATGTCTCATCTTCATCTCCCACTATCATTCACACTATATTTTTTGTATATGTATACTGTATACTTCACATATACATATAAATATAATTACTACGTACGTATAGTGTGTGTGTGTTTATATATACAAAAAATGATCGTGCGCATAAATTATCTATACACAGTATATAAAAATACTTCCAGGTGTTCGCGATCAGGGTCCTTCTTTCCAACCCCAACACTTTGGGCCCCCAAAAGGTCATTGCCTCAGCTGCTCCTGGCTTCCTCATATGCGTTTTTTTGTATCATCTCTGCCATGTCAACCCTGCTTGCGCGTCATTGTCAACTAATGCTTAATTGGTGGTTTGAGGCCCGGTGATTAGAATTCCGATTGGATCCCCGAAATTGAAATCTCCTCATGAGATTCGGGCGATTTGGATTTTCCTACAAAAACAGCTTCTTTGGCCTAACCCCCAAAAAAAACACCGGGCCCCAAAACCACCAATTTACGATTTTATAGTTGATCGGGACTTGACCAAAAAAAAAAATGGACACATTCATCCCTGAACCACTGGTTGGGTCGGAAGGCCGACCTCAAAAACCATCACAATGTAGGAACCCTCAAAAAAACCCATGGGTCCTCCGGCACTTGAATATCTTCACCAGGTCGGTTCACTGCCTCTTGTAATAAATGAGCTGGAATTGGCAACTGTGCAAGGATCTCTTCTTCACCTGCTTTTAGAGGAAGATTTCGTTTTTTAGGCGGGGGAAGAGACTCAAAGAAGTGAGAAAAAGGTTGGAAATCATCAAAAAGAGGAAGTTCATTTTAACGCGAGGTTTCATGGACCTGAATGATCCCAACAAAAATTTGATAAAGAGGAAACGATAAAGTGACTACCCTTCGGTACCATCAGCATAGCAATAGAAATCGTCTTTGTCCAATAGGAAATAAATCTACATTCATGCTGAATTTTAGACTGCTATGCCATGTTCCAGGTATGTAAATGTGATGCTCATAAAGGATATGTTAATGTTTTTTCGTTTGATACAGTAAGTATACACCACCGTTCCGAACTAAAGGATGCACCCAAAAAAGGGTGCACGGGATGGGTATGTGTTTTAATATATATCCACCAAGTTGTTTGCCATTTCTCAGATGATTCACACTAAAAAAACGTGGTAAAAAAACGCAGAAATTTCCCCAGTTTCACAAGTTCATCAAGTTGATTGATCCTGGACCCCCACCCGACCTGGGTGGACCCCGAAATCCCTAAAAGCAATGCATGTTGAGCTCTGTGTTATGGAAACCTGTTGAGGGAAATGTCCAACATGTCCCCAAAAAAAATGGCAGCGCCGATTTTTTTGTTCGGAAATCCGAGACGATGAAAAATTCCAAGTCTTGTGAAGCTAGTGGTCACTGATCGACCATGACTTCTGCTCAATTTAAAATGCTAGGAAACCTGGTAGATCATCTTCCCTCATCCTGACACCCCCCTCCCAGAAAAGAAATCCCCAAAAGAATTAAAAAATACAGGCTTGTTGATGGTTTCAACCCATCTTTAAACATTTTAGTCAAATTTGATCAGTTCCCCAAGGATCAAGCTGAAAATAAAAGATTTATTTGTTAAAACCACCACCTAGCAGGTCACCTCACCAACCAACCCAACCAACTCCCACCAACTCCGCCAACAAAAAACCGGGTGGTTTGGAAACTTACCCAACAATCGAACCTTGTGGAGGTCGATGTTCTAATTGCACGCACATCGCGATGGATCCGTCCAGTTGAAGCAACTTGGATTTCAACTCCCTGCCACCCAAACGCAAGTCGATCTTCGCCTTCGAAGGGATCGATTTTTGCTGCTTCCTTAGAGGTTCAGGATACTTAGTAAGTGGATTTATAACCAGGGTTATAACCCCTATAAGCGGGTTATATGTGCCCTAACTAGGGTTATAAACCTACATATAACCAGTTACTAAGTATCCTGAACCTCTAAGTCTTTTTTTTTGGAGACGGAGAAAGATGGGATTTTGGTGGGGTCTCGTACTTAGGGATCTCTTTTCTTTTTTTGGAGGGGAGGCAAACCCAAAAGTGAGTAGTAAACCGTGTGGGGTGTGTTAATTTTGAAAAATCCACAGATCACAGACCAAGTAATTCAGATGGAATTTAGTTTAGGAAAGAAATGGACATGGCCTTAGGATCATGGCAAAACAACAAACTGCTGTTCATGATTTCAAGGAATTATCTCCAAGTACATTTTTTGGTCATCGAGTTGTTGTCACTGATCTGAGTGGGTTTCATGAACACTCAATTCCCTGCTTTTGTCGCACCTGTCAATGATCACAAGTACAGAAGCTATTTCATGGGTAATCTTTTTAAAAAATGCATCGTGATGGGGATGGTTCCATCATTGCAATTAAATTTATCTTCAAGGAGGAATTCCTAGTAAGCGCGAGTCATCATCGGAATGTTCGTTGCTTTCAACTGCAAGGACTCCACAGTGTTTGGATGCTCAGGATATTGCATCCTCTTTTTTTAACTGCAGACTTCTGCAAGCCAGCTAAGCGGCCTGCGGGGAGAAAATGGTTCATACAAGATGATGAATCTGTTGTTCAAGTTCCACCCATGAAATTAGGGAGGATTAGGCAGGATAAAAGAACCTCGAACTCCGATGTTTTTGTTGGGGAGTAAAAACACAACCCAGTCCCCAGTACTACCAGATTCTGGCAGAACAAAAAAACATGTGGGCCAAAAAAAAACATGTGCAAACTGCGTTATTTTCGGCCCCAAAAAAGAGTAAAGACTTGCGGTGTATACGAAGGTTAGGCAACCCCACTGGGCTTCACGAATAGTTAAATTGAACTTGATCCCGAGGGTTGGGAAGCATCCCAAAAATGATATGATATTCATATCAATTTAGCATTTCATATCCCAACACTTGAGTTATATTTACCAAATATATTTATATACTCACTTCAGTCATCTATACAAAAGACATGGGTTTTTTAATCTCATCCTCATCCTGTCACCCCAAACTCCCTCCCTCCGCCGCGCCGCCTCTTGAAGCATAAAGTCACTGTACTTGACATGTTTGCCATCCTGCAAAAGCTCAGGCACCCGGCAACTCTCTGGCCCCACATGTCGGTGGGGAATATGAGACATGGAGGTTCCCACCGTCTCACCCACCAGAAAACGACCACGGTAGGTGTTTTGGCTGAAACTTCCACAAATGGTGGTTTCCTAAAATGGTGGTACCCCAAAATGGATGGTGAAAATAATGGAAAACCCTATTAAAATGGATGATTTGGGGGTACCACTATTTTTGGAAATATCCAAATATACCCAGACTCTCCCATAATGATGGAAGTGGAAATTTATACCCTAAATCAAAGGAAACTCACAGTTGGAGGGGACCCATTTTTTCCACTGAACCACTGTATATGGGAGGAAGGGTAGTGAAGGGCAAGGTGGAGGTTTCAAGACTTGAAAGAATCCCATGAAAGTCTCCGAAAGCCCTAGAAAAACTTCATGAAATCTTCCTCCCTTAGCCGAGACACCCGGGTTTGGCAAACCCACATGACTTGGAAGCGACGCAAAAAACACATCTTTCATCGGGAAACCGCAGTGAAAACTCTGTATGTTTTGATCTTTGGGAATCAGCAATCTACACTCTTGAAACTAACAGCAAAGCCCCTGAAAATAGGCCATCCCAAAAGGAAAGTAGTCTTCCCAACCATCCATTTTCGGGTGCTATGTTAGTTTCAGGGAGGGTATTTGTAGTTCAATAGGTCACAGCGAGAATTCATCACACCGGACATTCCTACTTCTCTGTTCCTCCCATTGAAACTCTCCCAAAAAAAAACAGTTCCTTTAGTACACCTCCCGGACATCTAGCATAGCCTACTGGACATCCCTCATTTTTGCTAACCTCTCTGAAACTAACAAATCGCACCTGAAACTGGATGGTTGGGAAGACGTCTGCTTTTCCTTCTGGGTCTTTAGCTGTGTGAATTTTTCAGGGGCGATGTACCTCTTAGTTTCAGTCAGAGTGTATATAATAAAAATAATAATAACAATAATAATAATAATAATAATAATAATAATATATATATATATAACGTCATAAAACTACCCCCCCACATCTACTAACTCATGTTGGATCGATATTTTCACCACCAACCAACCTGAGAGATTTCCATCCATAACGATGATTCACTCGGATCGTGAAAATTTATCATGAAACTCCCCCCCAAAGAGTTGAATGAAAAAATCATCGGGACACCATGGATTCTTAGATTTGCGGCGACTCGACTTCATTTTTTGCGCTTGGAAAAAACAGATCATCAAAACATATGATTCTGTAAATGGTGGTATCCGTAAAGAAATCCAATGTCACTTTCGAGTTTTTTTTGGTTGAACCCCCACTTATTACGGGCCTTAAAGGGTTTCATGATCATTAAAAACCACCACCAAAACCCTCCACGAAAATCCCATGAAAATCCAGCGACGGGAACCGCCTTCAAGGTAAAGGGAAGTAAGGCCCTTCCAAGGCTCGCCACGGAAGATCCAAAGACGCGACCAATCTCATCCCAAAAGCTCTTGGAAATGACATTGATGCGAATAATTCCCAGGTCCTGCGAAGTTTTTTCACCAAATCTGGTTGGTGGTTGAACCAACCCCCTTTGAAAAATGTGAGTCAAATTGGGTTCATCTTCCCCAAATAGGGGTGAAAATAAAAAAATATTTGAAACCACCACCTAGAAATGAAACTGAATGAAACCAAATGAAACTGAATGAAACCAAATGAAACCAAATGCAACTGGAACTTACAGTTCAAACTCTGGTTGAGGGACCTGTGTTTTTTTTTGGGGGGGGAAAGAGCCTCTTTCAAAGTCACATTGCTTGAAAATTTTGTGAAGAGTCCACCCATCCTATTAAATCATAGAAAGCTACCCTCCCTGAAACTAACAAATCGCCCCTGAAAATAGACCCCCTGGAAGTTTGGAGATTCCTATTGGAAACCACCATCTTTAGGTGCTATGTTAGTTTTAGGGAGTGTAAGGATGAAACAGAAATCACCAGGTGGAAACAACTACCAGTTCTTTCCGCAGGTGATAAAGAGATTCAGCGTTTCTCGTGCTCGTTAAAAATTTCACCACCAATCGAATCTGCAATCAAATCGGCCCCTTCATCACTTACCACTAGGCCCTTTATATACTTCTTCCGGAACCGAACATCAAATTTTACTTGGAACTTTTTCCTTGGGTTATTTTGAAAAAAGTACCGCATCTGTGCGATGTTTTTTTGCGAAAACCCATCTTTTTTCAAAAAGAGGCAACCTGGAATTTCAGGTGTTGGACATAAATCAAAGTGGAAGCTTTTCAGATCCCAACACTCCTTGGTTTGTATTAAAATCAAAGGTTTTGTGCGCCCACTACTCGTCTTCATCTTCAGTTGCGGTTCTTACTCCACAGTTTTGCAACAAAAAACCTTCGTTCACGTAAGTTCACAGACTTCAAGTGAGAATTCCCCATGATCACCATCTATCATGGAATCCCATGGCATGGACCTAGGGTATGCCAGCTATGGTTCTATAATCACACACAAAAAAAGACCTCCAAAAAAATCAACCACCATCTTCAGGGTTTGCAACATGTCTCCAGTATCAACGAATCACCGTCTAGAATGAAGGTGAATTACCTTCATGTGTTTAAATTCTAAAGGTAATGTGGATAAACCTTCAAAAAGAAAGATATACTTCAGCCAAACGATTATGAAATAAAAGTTTTAACTTTTCGTTTTTCCCATTAAAAATATACTCCCCAAAAGTCTATTTCATAAAGGTTAGCCATTGGCCCATTGGCCAAGTATAGGAAGCCCCCATCTGCTGCCCAACCGGTTCCTTGAGATGTCGATCATTTTCTTGGACACCTTGTACCTCCACCACTAAACGTCCATCAGAACCAGGGTTTTGATGGTTCCCAGGGTTCCCACTGCGCAAGGTGACGCGCTGTAAGGTAAAACGTGGAGTGAGATTTCTGGGAACACGACCTGAGCGTCAAATGGTGGATGATTCCATGATCAACTCTTGGTAAATTGCTGGGTTTTGGGGGGCGGTTGGTGGTGGTTTGCGACTTTTTTCGGGGGCCCAAAAACAGTTTCCCTGTTTCCCTGTCATTTTCGGGGATCCCGAAACAATCCAAACCACCACCAACCGCCCAAACCACCAATTTACCAAACTGCAGAAAACTGAGAGTCGCTGTAGATATGTATCTTCAAAGGTGGATTTGGGTTGATGTGCAATGTGAAGTGACTACATATTCTCAATATTGTAGCATGTACGATACTTCTAACACATACTGTTGATGGAAGAAATCCGGCTAGCCAGTTGGTAGGTAGTTTATCTCATTATTTACAAGGTTTTTTATATGTGAGGTGGCGCAGGATGTCTTCCATCAACAGTATCAACATCAAATACAGGAAAACTGTAAATCAAGCAATCTGCTGAAGGAACTACTTCAATATGGCCAACCTCCCCCAGTCAACTGTGGAAAACACTCATCTTGTGGCTAATACAACGGACCAAGACACGAGCACGCTGCGAGTAAATATCCAGTAGCACCTTTTCACAACCAACCAAAGCGACTGTCAGGCAACTCCGTCACATCTGGGTGTGTCAACGTACACACCGCGTGCGGTTAGTTTCAGGAAGGGTACACCCCTGAAAATTAACATAGATATTAGAGAACCATAATACTCTGACGAATGGATTGAATGGATACCAACAAATGTGCCTTGGAAACGGTATGTCCCTTCTTCTGAGGCGTTTTCGTTTATGTATCTTAAATTTCAGGGGTGTAATCCTACTCCGACCTGCACATGTTTCCTGCTTAAATCAATTTACGAAGCACAAGATCTTGAGCCTTCCTAGCAATTTTCGCTCTTTTCTTTCGCTATCATCTTTGACAGAAGAAAAATGTGGAGGAAACCATTGGATCTTAAGGGCCTCAAAAAAAGTTACCTGGGAATCTAAGCTGAATACTTGTGGATATGATGTTTTTTGGGGAGGGAGGGAAGCTGCTCAATTCACGTGAAAAATGCCAGACTCATGACTTGGTAGATATGGTAAGTCATGAAGCTGCTGTTAATGGAAGAAATCCGGCTAACCTCCTACCCTGAAAGTAATGGGATAAACTAGTAACCTCAACTGGTGACTCCCGGATTTCTGAACCATCAATAGTATTTGTCTCAAAAAAAGGGGTGATTTATGTTGGGATGATATCCGGGCTACTACAGCTACTTCTATATATACTACACCCTGAAAGTTTAAATAAGGACCTTGAAGAATGGCGCCCAAATTTGTATAGAGGATATGAAGAAAAACCAAACCGAAAGCCATCATGGGGTTTCAGGCTTCCTTTTTGTCACATTGTCACATTGGCAAATATGCCAATGTTGATCATAAAGCACCAATCTAAACCAACCACTTGACTGATGGAATACTGATGATGTACATATATAATCATATATATAAGTATATCCATATGATATAGTTGGGATTCTGGCTGATTTGGGATTTTTTCAATCCGGGGATTCGTGGATTATTCCCATGTCTTAAACCGAGTCGTTCCAACGAGCCAAAATCCTGTCGCACCTTCGGCATGCGCAGAAGCGTCACCAAGACCACCAGCAATGCCAGGAATCCCAAAATGTCGCGCAGCAGAAATACAAATTCCAAGATCACCGACGTCCGTCCTTACTTAGGTAGACTGTTCGATTTTAATAGATTCCGGAACCGCTTGCACAAAGATATCAATTGATGATGATGATGATGATGATGATGATGATGATGATGATGATGATGATGATGATGACGATGACGATGACGATGACGCAATTGATGCAACTGATGTTGTTGTTATTGTTCTTGCTAAAACATCAAAAAAGACGGCAAAAGGTCGATAAAATCTGAAACCTGTGTTATACTTTGGGTGTGGCCCTCTCTCAGTAACAGTGACCACCAGGATACCATGACATTTTCAGCAGCGGATCCCGAACTAAGCCTTCCTTTCCTACTGGGAGGGAGCCACACCGAATTTTCATGACAAACATTGATCCCTTGCTGGAAAAAAAAGATATAGCATACAATAATCATCCCTTTTCTTGAATCAACCGAGGTTTTCTTTTTCCCATCCAAATCTTCATCCGAATGCTCACCTTTTGAGTTGTATCCAAAAAAATAGAGTTGTATCAGAGGTCAACAAGGGGAAATCCCTCAAAACTACTATACATTTGCATTGTTTCATTCCCCCGAAATGGGTCATTTAATGTTCCCTGTCTTGGGGACGGCAAGTGTCGCTGCCAATCATTCTCAGCTCTCCAACATTGCTCCAATACTAGATCTGCACGCCAGAGCGTGAGGAGCAGAATCCTCAGTGCTGGGATTTGGAACTGTTAGTACTTGGGATGAAGAGGTAGATTCTAATTTATTAGCCAAAACAAATACAACTATATAGTAACGTAACATTATTCGTGTTCACACCTATATAGTAGCAGGCAGAAATTACGCATGCACAAATTAATTACCCATGAGTCATCTTAGACATTATCAGTAAGTTTGATTAGGAGCTTGATTTCCCAATCACCGACCAGGAAGTGACATAATCAGTAACGTCCTTGAGTTTTTGCCCACGAAAAAATACCATCCTCTTCAGATTTAGTGACTTAGTGTCAAAAAAACGAAGTTAAGAAACCAGAAATTGGGCAATTTGTGACGTGAGATTTTCCTTTTCCACTTTGGGGGGCCTTTAAATAAAGCTTCCAGCAAGGTTTGTTTTTCTGACAAGCCTGGCGAGCCGGGGGAACATGTTTTTAGTTGGTGTTTGATTTCCAAGATTTTCCTCTTTGGTGGTTGAACCAACCCCTTTGAAAAATATGCAACCGTCAAGTTGGATCATGAAACTCCCAATTTTCGGGATGAAAATCAAAAGATATTTGAGTTGCCACCACCCAGTATTGATCAAATTCTCAAGATTCACCAGCCGCTTCAAGCTGAACCACGGGCCATGTTTTTCAGAAAAAATCCCCCGAAAATTTCCCTCCAAAAACCCTTCCACCGGAATGTTTAAAGAATCCATGGGACAGAAGCAGCGGCAAGAGCGGAAGATCCAGTAGAAGGTGACCAATCTCCTGTCCGACTGTTCGACCCAACAACAAAAAATTGGCCACCTAGTTGGTGGTTAAACCAACCCCTTTGAAAATTATGCAACCGTCAAAATGGAAATCATCTTCCCCCAAGTAAGTAGGGGTGAAAATAAAATATAGTTGAGTTGCCACCACCTAGTCTTGATCTTGAACAAATCTTGTATACCCTCCGGGGGAACGAGGGTATATATCCCACCTTCGGATTTTTGGAAAATCTTCGACTCGAAAGGTGCCAACTGGTAGTAATAGACTCCCCTAATTGTTGGGATACATGGATTGATCCTAGGCGAGCTAGAACTGGGATAATGACGGTGTCCTAGGTGGAAATATCTCATTTATAGCAAGGGAAGGCACATGACTGTAAGGTAGTCATACTGTTGATGGTTCAGAAATCTGGTAAACTCACCAGTTGAGGTTGGTAGTTTATCCCATTATTTACAAGGGTTTAGCACCATCCGAAGGTCGGATTTCTGAACCATCAACAGTAAATCCAAGGTTGTGCCCATTCGAAGTGAATGGCCACCATCTTCAGAACGACCCCCGTTGGAAGTCAGCAGGAATACCGCATGGCTTGCCAAACATCAGAAGATCTCCAAAGAACCAAAGAAAAAAAACTCATGCCAGACAAAAGCAAGACTCCAAACAAACTTCAAAGTCACATGCCAAACAACCCCCCCCCAGAAAAAAAACTCAAACCACAACCAATCCCACCACCATCCCAATCAACTCCCCACCAACCTTACTACATCCCAAGTAGCCACTTTCATCCTCATCCCCCCTTTTTGTTCGGCCACGAAAAAAAAAAAAACCTCCGCCCCCGCCTTCCAAATTCTGATCCTCGTCTTTGTCCCGTCTCGCGCCATCTCCACCTCCGCTTCTATGGCCTCAGCTTCGTCCGTTCCGCGGTCCGCGGCCTCTGGGAGTAAGGGCGCCAATGGGGACACCAAACGAAGCTGCAGAAGACGGTAGACCTGGCCATGGGAAGATTCATTTCACACCGGGGCGAGATGAATAACTTGAATTTTGTGAGGTCAGGATGAGGGTTTGGAGAAAAATACCAAATTTGGAAAAAAAAATGGTTGGTAGAGATGGCAAAGAATGGAAGGATGGTGTATGTATGCATATTAAATTTATAGACATATATTATATATATATACACATACGTCTATATCATTATCCATATATTGTGTATATGGGTGATATGACTGAAGGGGTTTAGGGAAATGTATTTTTGGGCTGAACATCCACCAATTTTTAAGTGCTTGGAGGATCATCCCAGTTGGTAGGCGCTTAGGATCACCCCCATGAAAGAAAACATTTAGGCCATTTGGAAGGGGTTGGTAACCCGATCCTTAGGGGACAACAACCAATCATGGTTATTGACCCCTTACAAGTCATGGGATGATCCTCCAAGTGGTGATCCCAAAACTGCCATGTTTTGATTGAAACGCCAAAACCGGATTGCCGATGGAACAGGAGGGACAGTTGGAACATCATTTTGGAGCTCAGGTTTCCGAATGTTTTCGACTAAGGAGATCAGTGAATAGTAATTCCCCCTGCCTGATATCTTTATTTTTTAAAAATAAGAAGAAACAGCTCCTTACCCTCCTGAAACTAACAGTTCGCACCTGCCAGCTTGCACCATCAGATGCGAGCTGTTAGTAACTCAGAGGATTTTATCTAACTGCCCCAATACTTCAAACAAGAGTTCCTTCAAATCCATCGCGTTTAACATATCAGGGCTTGCCTTGCTGAAAACCATTCCATTGCTTGAAAACTAACAAATTGCCCCTCAAAAATGATGCTTGGAAGACGTAAACGCCTTTCCATGCCTTTCCTTTGTACAATTAGCTACAGGATTTCAGGGGTAAACTCGCGTCTTCAACTTCGGGGGGGTTCTTTGCAGAAAAAAACCGGCCGGAGACTTGAACCAGGAAATCCTGGTTGTTCAAATAGGGATCCAAAAATGATGGTTTACTAGAATTAATCCCTATATCTCTGGGTTTTGGACTTCATCCCCGAAAAATACCCTAAACAACCAAACGGGGCCCGTTTTTTTCATTGCCCGCCTTGGGCAAGCGATACAAGGTGAGAAGTACTGGAAGTGCACAGATCGCCAACAGCAGGTCATGGATCAACACCAAAGAATTTACGAAGACGGCGACCTGAGAACACAGAACAAATAGAAAAAAGGCAAGCAAATGAAGAAACAACAACAAAACGAAACTAAACACAACTAAACCAAACAAAACAAACAAAACTAAACAAAACAAACTATTGAATCCCGAACTTCTTCTTGGAGGATAATTGCTGCTTCTGTCCTATACATGTTTGGACAGAAGTTTGGCCCTTTTGTTCTTTTTGTTTCTGCGGCAAACTTAAAAAATGTCGATTTTCATCGGGTCTTGTTGTCAAATTCATGTTGCTTACCACCCCGGAAATTCCTAACGGCGAAAAATAGGCACCTGATTTCTTCCGGAGTCCCATGGAAAAGGGTGAAGTTTTCGGGGGAAGTGACCAGCTGAGTCTTCTGCAAATTTCCATGCCTAGTTGGCGATTGAACCAACCCATTTGAAAAATATGCAACCGTCAAAATGGGAATCTTTCCCCCAATTTTAGGGGTGACAATAAAAAAAATGCTTGAGTTGCCACCACCTAGATCTCCTTTGTTGACTATTCCATGCTGGCCAAAAACCAGGCGGAGGTTTTCCGAAGGTGTAGAAAGCTGGTCTTCAACTGTCCCGATCTCTGATCCCCGACCCTCCAAAAGGAGTTGTTGAACGCCCTGTCTCTTGACATATCTGCTTTCATTGGGAGGATCTGGGTGAAGAATATTGTGTTTCACCAAGCTTCTCTGATGCCATTTGATTAGCTGCACGTACACAGGGTTAAACGGTCACAACCATATGGGAAATGGTTGGGTGGGCCCCTATAACCCTGGACCTATGTGCAGCTGAGTTTGCCCAAACCCCCGGCATAGCCACATACTGTTGATGGAAGAAATCCTGCACCACCTGGGATGTAGAACCCCTTGTAAATAGTGGGATAAACCACCTATCAACTGGTGCAGGATATCTTCCATCAACAGTATTAATATACATCTGCTCAATCCATAGTTGATACATTGATACATTACTACGGACACATTTACCCCTTCTGTTTAAGTAATCTCTTTGCACAACAATCCCACAGAGGCTGGGCAATTGGGATCTTTTCAGCACGAGTCGCATGATGCGCAACAACACCCCAGGAATTCCGCAGCTCGTCACGCTGCAACTTGATGAAAGGATACCTCAAAATCCAAGCTCCGATGCTGGGAATTGATACCTCTACTTGGAGGACCATCCCAGGATTTCTATGTGGTTAGTAGTCATCCCCATTTATAAGCCATATTCATGGCCGTTTGAAAAGGGGAACGTAACCCGATCCTTAGGGGACTTACTAAGACCCTAAGAATCCTTCATGATTGCTGATCAACATGTACTGCACCCATGACCACTTGGGTAGCACCAATTTTCCTCTCAGGGCCTTCCTATCAAAGCCGTGATAAATTTGTTTGAAGGAAAAAATACACGGGTAGAGTAGGTGAAAAAAAAACAACCCATGATTTGGCAACAAAAAAAACGCCGGGACATTGAGTGATGATTTGCCTGATGGGTGATGAACTGCCAGCGGTGTTGGTGGAAAAACTCACCATCCAAGAGATCAACGGAAAACCATGAAGAGCCCCATTTATCAGCCATTTATGAGCCATTTGGAAGGGGTCACACAACCCGATCCTTAGGGGACAACGGCGATCACCATGGTTATTGTCTTGTCATGATGAAATCCTAGTCCATTGAGATTAAGAAACAGGATGTCTTACCATTTCAGTGACGATTTCACACAAAAATACTGAACAAATAAAGAATTAATGAAAGAAATAAACTAAAGAAATAAAGAAATACAATGAATAGCGAAGGGTAACGATGTTCACGAAATCAAAACAACCCCTCTTGTTTTGTTTTTTGTAGCTCTATTCCAACCAAGCAGTTGACATTCAAAAGAGATGCAACAAATATCAACTGTGCGGGTTCCATGGTTCGTATAGAAAGTGATCCAACAAACAATGAAAACAAATACCCCCAAAAAATGCACGAAAGTCCCGAAGAGAGACCATTTTAAAGGAAATGAATCCTCTTCCAACCATCCATTTTCAGGGGATACCCCCAGAAATTTAACATAGATACCAAAAATGGCCATATTTAGAATGAACCACCTTTTCCAAACCATCGACGCACGAATAAGGGTTCAATCCCAACTCATCCCTCCCCTACAGCTTTGGCGGGCAAGGGACACCACTCAGCAAACTCATATCTATACAGGTCCATAGTGATAAAATGGACAAAAAAGTAAAGAATACATCGCCTATACAATGAAATGAACAAACGAATGCACACACATACGATTCCACCTGCCATAAAAATGAGAGGACAACATGATCATCCATCCCTTTGAACATGCATTTTTTTAAGTTTTTTTCGGTGATAAGGCACAGCACCAGGTTGTATATCCACAAGGGGTGACGGCAAATCACAGTTTATTGGTCGTGGCATCTCAAGAACATATTTATCCATAAGAAGCGGCAAATTAAAATTGTTTTGATTCCTACACTCAGTGAGATATTTGTCAACTACCTCAATGGTCATTTTCGGATGAAGTAGCTGAGGTCTTCTAATAAATCCTGTCCGTTTTTGCAAATCATAATGTCCCAAGTGTGACAAAGTTTTTATCCCAATCTTTTTAGGGATTGGAAACATTTTCGTCACCATTGCTTGTTCCAATTGTTGTACTACCGCCGCAAGAATAACACCTTGTGCACTTGCAGATCTTGCTCTTTTTGGGAGTATAATGGCCTTAGGAGATCGAAAATCAACCCAATGCACAACACTACCTTTTCTACTAATTGTCACTGGAATATCAGCGCCCGTCACAAGATGAAAATTTACAAGGAGTTCCAAGAATGTGATACCATGATCATGTTGTCGAAGATCCATATTATCAGGCCACCTAAGTGTCTGAACCCACGAATATACATGATAAGCAATTTTGGATCCCCAAGAGCAACATTGTGCGATTTCCAAAGTCATATCGTTTGTCAAAGGTGGAACTGCCGATGGGATAGTCCAATTTTCCAATATTGTTTTATATGACATCAAGTTTTGAACTCTTCCAGTTTGGCTATTGTTATTCCCAAGATCAGAATATGGGTCACTTTGCAAAACCTCACTTGTGTTTTGTTCACGTTGTGAAATTTGATTGTAAGCAACCATATATTTATAAACACACAGCAAGTTATTTTTCTCCCTTGTGTTATGGGATGCAATATCCGATGAAAGTTGCACAACCCCCGGATCTTCATTCTTGAGTGAAGCTCTGGCAGCCTCATCAGCAACGAAATTCCCTAGTTTTATCCAAGCTTCTGACAAATTGTCATGTGAGTTGATTTTTTGATGTGCTTTGACCTTGTGTACACGATGTTTTTCTGGGTGATGCAGTCGCATCACATCACGGATAAGGTCAAAATTTTGCGTTTTATGCTTTTTGTTTTCCACACGATCATATTGCCATTTTTTGGAAGTACCCACAACATAACTTGCGTCAGTGTAAAGATCATGTTGATGTTGTAAAAATCCAAACTCTTCCAGCGTCTTTAGCGTTATTACGAATGCAGATAATTCCCCTCTTGCAGCATTCTGCGGGCCCGACACATGTGCAGTGGTAATGACTTTGAAGGATCCTGGTATGCAACCCGTCCTTGAAAAGTTGCTAATTTCAAGAAGCCTTTGTTCATCTGACACTGATGTATCAAGTATAATGGAGAACCCTGCACGTCTTGCTTGCACATCATTTGAGTGAATGCAGGACCCATCCGTAAAAAAACGTAGTGGAATTCCACGAGGAATGTCCCATTGGCTAATGTCAGTAAGCTCAATTTGTGTTCTATTTTTGGTGATGATGGAATGTAAAGCAACCATATTGTGTTCATATGCTACAGGGATCCATACCCAATCTTGACGACACCCACTAAGAATCTCAATGGCCTTCTTGTGTTGGCGTCTTAGTTCTGTAAAATGTTTACAGTGTAGCAAACGATGTTGTTTAGTGTCCATTTCACCACAAAAACGACATTTGTCATCGGCCTGATTTTGACACATATTTTTAGTCTTTCCTGATTGAAATCCACCAGTGATGTTTAGATAGAGTCCATGTTTATCCTTATCATCAAAATGTTCCAAAGTAGAAAGTGTGATGTTTCGATGGAATGAGTGATGTTCCTGAATCCCTTTTCGCCCTTGTGATTGCTCAAGAATATGCCCACACCAACACTCTGTTAGGAAATTTTTGAGATCTTTGCATGATGAAATGTCAATTTGAATACTTTGTCCTTTTGTTCCAATAAGATATTTCTGCGCATTCATGCTGATTCCACATCTAGAAAAGTACACTGCCAATGTTGATGCAGGACCCCATGCCTGTTTGGGAGGCCTATCAAGATGGTGATATACTCTTTCAAGTATGGAGTTTGCAATATCAGGATCATAATCAAACAACTGACGAAGTATGCACACAGCTTCGACAATAGCAAACAACTGAGGGTCTTGAAGTTGTCTTTGAAGAAAACTGCATGCAATCCAACTTGACGCCATTTTATGATATCCTAAGATAGCATTAGTTGCCGCTCTACGTAACTTATTGAAATGACTCATTCCTATGCCCAAACCCTCTTGGCCATACAACACCTTTTGCCAAACTGCACGAATCAATTTGGCTTTTACCTCACCTGTTGTCGGTATCCAGTGGATCTTGGCAATAGTTTTCTGTGCTTTTTGGAATTTTTCTTTTATGGTTCCCAGGCGGATTTTTTTATTATATTTGACACAAACACCAAGCTCTTTAGCATCTTCAACTATGTTGATTTCGGTGAGACCATCCGGAAACAATAGATGCAGTGAATCAAGGGATTGCTTGAAATTTCTTCCCACGGCCCACGCCCAAGATTTCATAAAGTCAATTATCATCCTAATCGAAGTCACAAATTGCATTGTGAGTCTTAAGGCGTGAAAGTTGACATATGGTCTAGGTGTTGCCCATCCCCAGTTATCCGCATATATATTCACCGTAATGTCGTCCAAATTCATGTTCACATAGTCATGATAACACGAAGCCAAGCAAATCATGCCACACACAGACATGGCGTCTCCCTCTGGCACTCCTGTTGTTGAGAAGAGTGGTTGCCCCAAATTATCCCCTACTTGCGACAAGCGTGAGAGATTCTGGAGAGAACTCATCCAGAATTTGACAATTTTTATTGGGATGCCTTTCTTCACCATCATATGTGCCAGCGGCCTTCTGGGAATACAATTAAAGGCTTTAACAAGATCTAACACAAATCCACCTAAGCACGATTGTGTGGAGATTGCGGTTTCAATGTTTGCCTGATGAGCATACATGAGCAAACGAGAACCTCGTCCAGGAAGCCCCCCACTTATGTTAGATGGCATCGTATAAGCCCATTTGCTAAGAATTTGATCAGCAATGATCTTTGTTGTGAGGCGGTATAGTTGACCCAAAATTGTTATTGGTCTACAATGGCCCATATGCTGCACACATTCAATCTTGGCGAGAAGCACAGTTCGTGCTTGCATGAATGGTACACTAAAACCTTTTGTCCACAGTTTTTGAGATATCTGGCATAAGTGTTTTACTGCACTATACGGCAGGATTTGTAGATCCTCCGCAGCCCATCCATCATAACCAGTGGATTTGTTAGGTTTTAGTTTGCGTATGGTTTTGTACCATATTTCCGGGTCATCAAGTTTAATTTCCATAATATCATCTTGTTCCCCCAAACCATCAAGAATCTCAAGGATATCATGCCATTCATCGTCCGATGCAAGTGCACCTACCTTATCACGATTCCAAAAGGGTGACCAGAAATCATGGAAAGCCTTATCAACTTCACACGGTGTCATTGCAAACCATGTCTGTTTTAATCTACCTTTAGTCGGTACATATCCTGATGCATGTTTCACTGTTACAACATTTTCATTTTGTTGGACAAGTTCCAAAATCGACGAACCCAGCCTGAGTTCCCTTTCTTGGGAGAACACAACTTGCTCACCAACTATTCGAAGTTGAATGCGATCCTTTTTAGATCGAATGAGAACGACATCAGTTTCAGTGGTTGCTTCGACACTACTCACCGGCGGGTGAGGTTTATCTTTGCATATCTTGTATGTATTTCTTAGATAATTTTCAGTGCGATCAAAATGCAAAGTCTGTTTATATGCTTGACAACGAAGGCTTTGTTCTTGCACACACGTATGCTCACAATCGTGTTTTGTGATTTGCAAAACAGTTGACAAGAAATCAACGGAAGGGAGATTCCATGGCACTGCAACGATGTTTTCAAAACCTAAAATCCAATGACACCATGTTTTCCCATAACCATGTGCTTGTTGTATTCTATCCCACTCACTCCTCCATTGAAGGTATTGGTCATATTGTGGAAAATCATGAGATCTTGAAAAATGATTCTGCATTGATTGGTACAATGATTGGATTCTCCGAACTTGTTTAACTTTTTGTTTGCCATGTTCGTGAATGCAAGTGCTGACGGATTGTAGCTACCATCATTTGCATATGGCACAGGATTTTGCATTTTGTTTCTTTATTCTATGTCTGGGACAACATCTTCCCTTATATTTTTGGGGTAAACCTTTGTGGTGTTGATTCAAAGGATCAATTAGATGATGTTCTTTTAAAGCTTGATCAACCGAATTTTCACAGATCTTGGACCATCTATGAATAAGTTCATCGAAATCGAGACTCTCATCTTGAATTTGTGTCTCAAAATCATGTTTAAAGACCATCCTATCATACTGTCCTTGGACCAATACACTCGGAATTTGCAAATTTTTCCAAGACAAAGGCATCTTCCATTTCATCACATGTGGTCTTTCACGTAGTACTCTAAAAGTCACAAGCAAAGGTGCATGTTTGTCAAAATGACATTCTTGCAACACCTCAATTGAGACAATTTCTTTCTGCAGACATGTCGGAATCAAAAATGTATCGTTTCTGGTTTTGTTGTTGCAAGTTGGTGGTAATTCGCAACCCCACTTGGAACGGTAAAAATCAAATGCGTCAACGTATCCCATATTTTTAAACAAGGACCAGGATTGCAATGTTTCAGGCCTAACGTTAAAGTCACCTCCAATAATTGCAGGGAGTCTGCATGAAGAGATATGTTCATGAATACTCGCAAGTAAATAATCATTGGCTCGTTTATGATCAGGCGATGCACCCGTTAATCCATAAACACATACAACTAGGACATCAAGTGCCCCCATTCTCACAATACAACTATTCACACGACAGGATTCAACAAGATCCGGCGAAAATGAAATGGGACATCGACGTGAGGGAAGATTAGTCAAACAACAAGTGCCAATGCTATCACCTCGATATGTTGGTTTGTCATATTCAATATACTGACGTGATTGAACAGGTGATCCCCAAAAAGGACTAAACCCTTTTTGTCGAGCTTCGTATGAGACTGTCTTCTGGATGGCATTTGTGGCCGACGTTTCCGCAAGGCAGTAACAAGAAGCACCAATGTTCAAAATATCATCTAGTTTGTTATAAATTGCAGTGGGATTCACAACAGCAACTTTAATTTCATCACTATTTTCTTGTGGGATTTGATATTCACTAGGCCCTGGGTGTCCTGCCTCACCAACACGAGTGCCCAGCAGAAATGCGTAGCTGGACATGGTAACGTAATTAGCCACTTTGATGAAAATGGCATGATAAATAAAATGCACAAAATTAGAGTGGATATGGTATCTCACATCCAACTCAACATTGGTGAAACCATGACAAAAGAATCAAGAAGTCTTCAAGGGTGATGCCCCCATATCCTGATCACCATTCTCATCCGGAACTTCAGGGGCTTTCCCTTTACCCTTGGTCTTTGGTCTTTTCGCTGTCATCTCAGATTGATTCGAAAGGAACAAAGCTTTCAGCTCTTCAAAACCATGTCCAATCTGTGTGTCCTGCTTAGCTAGTGCTGTAGTCAATGACTGTTGGAATTGAGTGGACATTGCTTGCATCTGGCCTGATACATCCAATCTAATCTTCTGAAATTTGTTGTCCATGTCATTTTGCATGGCCACTGCTGCACCTTCAGCCTTCTGTTGCATCACTTTGAGATCTTGAACCGTTTGTTGCAACGTCTTGATATGTGTATCTTGTTCATGAAGCTTCTTTGCCAGTGATGGATCCCCCAATGTCAATTGATGAGACCCTGAACTGCCTACAGCTCCTTGTGACGATGCTTGCATTCCTGACAATGGTCGATATTTCATCCATGGGTCATTCTTTGATTGGTCCCATGGGTCATTTGATTTATTGCTCTCTGGATCTTTCATGGCGGCTTGTGGTTTCGTCCCAGCAAGTACAACAGGTTTCGGCCGTTGTGAAGCTTGCTGCACTGTCTTCACCAAAACCACTTGATCATTGAGACGAAGCCATGTCTTACCACATTCTGATTCAGCCGCAACAAGCCACGTATCTTGACCCAGGGCCTTCAATGCTCTGGTCGGCCATCCTTGGTCTTTGGTGAATTGTTCAACTGCTTCTGCTGACATACCAATGGGTAATGGTTGAATTCTGAAAAGATATGTTGCAGGAATGGATGTAGGAACACGATCTGAAGGTCTCAGCTTCCTGAAACTGTCTTCAAAATCCTTCTGCAAAACACGCACCCCCAAACCTTTGGTTGTTCTAACCAAGCCATGATGTTGAATGTCAGTCGTGGTCACGTTGACGAGTACATCTTTTTTGCACCCTTTCAACCAAATGACGGCCCAACCTTTCATAAGACCCTTGTTGTCATCTTTTGGGGTGATGTAAATGGGCCCCGAACCAGAAGCCATCATAACCTGTTTCAACTTGTCTTCTTGGACTCTCACATGGAATTGAAAAGACAAAGCTTCTGATGGACTGCATGTGGTACGGTCATTCTTCCATGATCTACCCCAGGGGCTTGCTACGAGATAGTCTTCTTTTATTTCATTGGACAATAATTGCAACACAGATTTCACTGGGCTATCCACTATCATATGCCAAAGTTTATCATCACACTCGTCCCTATAAACAGTAAAGCTACAAGTGACCGATTTGGTGACGATGACCTTTGAAACATGATCCTTGGGCAATTCAATGTCTTTGTCTCCTAGTTGATGCATGCAACCAGCAATCACACTTGGATGACCCATTTTGTCATGTACAGGCAACGAAATCTTGTGACATTTATGTTTGTCTTCACAAGGGCATTGATGTCCCACGATAATGCATGCCAAACTATCATTGACAATGGGCCCCGGCTTTGACAACCATGGCTTCGCATCTTCATCATCCAAAAGAATCACACCTGTTTTTGCCCCAAGCAGGCTACTAAGGACGATTGCAGGAGTTCCATCATGTTTCATGAAGTGATCAGCACAAATTTGAAAATCAGCAGCTTTGGCATGATACATTGGGAGATTCTTTTTACGACGAATGGCTTGTTGAATCTTTGTTGCCGCTTTTTCCATGGAAGGGTTGACTTTGGGTAAAGGAAAACCATTCTCAATCAACCAACCCTTCAACTTATCCCATCCTTTGTTCTTCTCATATGTGGATAGTTCATGGATCAATTTGCCCGAAGAAATCTTTGATGCTACTTTCTGTGCATAATCTGCTGTGTCTGCGACTGCAAAGCCTCGTGAGAGCAAGACCGTGGCCAGTTTGTTCACAGCAACGAATTTTTGATCATCTTTTGCCCCCCCTCCATGCGATGGTAAAATCCAATAAATCTGGACTTGTGATCTTTCGTCTCCAATATAATCACACAGGGAATATTCATCAGTACATTGTCTACCATGCATGACACATCGAATGGGACAATCAATATCAAATGCTTTCAATGTAGCATTCCACGGATTTTTGACATTTCCAACCTTCGTTTCTTTACTCACATGACCTTCCCACACACACAATCCATAGTATCTTATGGAAATCATGATCATATCACTGGATACATGTTGTTTCTTTGGCATCAACAATTGCATGATCCACATGGCAAACATGCTCTGGAACACTTCAGTGGTGATGACAAACTCTTGAGTTCTACGAACCCATGAAATCTTTGTGACAAGATCATCTTCATGTTCGACTTTCATGAACCATCCAAACAGAGCGCACATTGTGTTGATGCCTCTTGAATTGATATGGCAAATGAAACGAATCGCATCATGTTTGAACAGCCGCACATACACAACACCGGATGCAGTGACAAATTTCGGAAGGTTTGATTCCCAACGAATGCTTGTGCTCACGTAGGAGGGAACAATCATGACGACTGGCGGTGGTTTCTCCCGTGCATTCAATGTCACCCCCAACATGTTGGTAATGTACGATCTGTCATATTGTGTCACCCCTTGATGAATCAAATAATCCAACAATTCTTCAACAGTCATGTTCTGAGTACGTTGAAGCAACACAAACTTGCCTTGAATCAAAACCATTACATGTCCTGACTTGGTATCATTCCAGTTTAACTGCAACAACGGAAGGATCATAGGTTGCTTCATCCTCAGTAGCATGGTATCTTCGGTATGATGAGCCTGCACAAGATTTTCATCAGCCCAACCCAGGAAACGAACAATGTCACAAGCTTCAATTTGGGGTTCCACAAAACCATTCAAGTTCCATTGCCCACGGAAGATCTTGACTGCTTGAAATTTGTCATCACGAATGGTAGCTGAAATTTGGATATTCATGGGGATATCGACAATTGTCTCACTCTTTTTAGAAATCCACCATCCATCAGCAAACTCTTGAATGGCAATGTTCCCACAGTGCAATCTTCTCTTCAATGTTTCAATTACCATGCGTGTTGGTTTTGCACATGGACTGTCAACAAACCCGAGTGCACAGATAGCAAACGAAAGTGCATAGATAGCGTGTGCTGATGTGATGCCATTTCCTAGGATTCTCATGTGAAGGCGTCGATCTTTCGGAAGGAAAACACCCTGACATGGCATCATTAGAATGAGCACTTCAACACCACTAAAGAATCGAATGCGATCCCCTTGTTGCAAAAGGGTTCCAAACAAACCTTTGGTCAATAGTTTGTCTTCGGAAAAATCATGTTGGCTGCCGTAGCTTGCCATGATACATCCTACGCAATCATGTGGTTGTCTAATTCTGTAAGTCATGACATCCACTTTCCGTTTCTTATCAGACTTCATCGTGGGAAGATATCTATGATCAAGATATTTTTCAAGGACGGCTTGACTAATCTTGACATACTCTTCAAACGATCCAAGGTCATGTTGAATAGACTGGAATGACATCATGGATTGCAAACCAATGGTAGGAAATTCACACTGTTCATTGCATTGTGAATGCGATTCATCATTTCTCACAAGAACCAAAAGCAATCTTTCACGATTCTGAGGAGATATAGATGACATGTTGACAATCCTTTCCTGGATAATCTTGTATCCACACTTCTCAATGATCTGTAGAATGAGCTTCCAATGCATATGACGACGAACGGATGCAACCTGCTCTACTACGATTGTCTTTGGTCTCAGGACAGATGCAACTGCAAAACCTTCTATCATTACCCAACCATCACTTGAATTTAGGCCTTTACCCAGACCAGCATCTGACCATGGCTGGCATGGGGGGCTAAATGCCAGGATATCGATAGATCGGTGTGCCACACACGTTACCCACCACCCTTGTTCAAGGTCCGTTGCAAAGATAGGAAACTTGTTTGATGGCAAACTGTTGAGAAAATCTTCTGTGTTATCAACTCGTACCGCCTGCTTCCATGACTTACAGTAGACGTCACATGTGTCTTGGTCAATTTCTACTGCAAAAATGCTTTTGATATGAACATCAAAGCAACAACACACACTCTGTGCATGAGACCACCCAGCAAAAGCTCCCGAACACAATTCACCCATATGTAGTACATGTGGTGTATGCATTCTAGAGATGTCATCAGGAATGATCATTGCATCAGGCAACGTACCGTCAATAAGAGGCACAGTGTCGCAAATCTTCACATCTACATTGTAAATTGAAAAGTTGGCCACCTTGTCAGAAACACGGTCCCACACAAACTTCGGTATGCACAACTTGGCTTCATGATGCTTCATCTCACATTGACAGTTCCGATGGTTCCCAAAGGTACCCTCAGATGGTAAAATACCAACCGCCAAAGTTATCTTTTGATCCTCAACCTCTATCACCCGATGGACATTCACGTTAAATGCCGATTTCCCCAGGTTACAATTGCAAATAGAACTTCGATGTCCAAACTGTTGCAGGAAATTGTCAATCTGAAGATGTAGTGGTAAATGTGAATGTAGCATGGCTCTATCCGCACATGGAACGATTCGAAACCATATGACAGCTTGTCACCACGGGAAGGTTGAGCCCAGACAGCTTTTTCCAAACCATCATTTTTGGTATCTATCTTAGATTTCGGGGATGTAAATTGGTTGGTTTGGGATTTGTATCAGGGTGCCCCGATTCGAATCCCAATCCCTTTCATAGATCCCAGAAGGGGCTATGGGTTGGCCCCGACTTCAGGTAGATGCTGAGCTGGTGGTAACAGGCGGCTATGGAGTTGTTTAGGGGAGTGTTGAGGGTACTTGGAGGATCATCCCAGGACGGACGTAAGTGGTTAGGATGGGTCCCCCATTCATTTAGGCCATTTAGAAGGGGAATAACCCTACTTAAGGGACTTTCGATCACCATGATCCTCAAAGTATGGGAGTTTCGAGGGTTGGGTGTGGACCCCTTGGCCCCCCTCCCAGAATGCAATGGTGGCCAATGAAGGTTTCGGTTGGAATCCCCTATGCTAAACATGTGAAGAAACCTGGTGCTAACTGTTCTCTGGGAAGGGAAGTATCTCAGGGTATTTCTACTAAAGTACTGTAGTCACAGAATTACAGGATTACAGTTACCAACAAAGCCCTGAACCTAGGTTCAACAGCTATGATCATAACTGGACGTGGCGAAAATAACCCAAAGAAGGTCAAATCAGCTTCGGATTGTTCATCATCATCTTTTTTTTTGCCGCGTTTTCCCAGGGGTCTGACAGCTTTTGACCAGCTTCTACTTCTATATTTGGTAGCAAAAAACAACAAACACTCCCCAAAAGGTATTCGGATTGTGTCCCAAAAATTTGGCTTAATGCCCTAAACGTGCTGGACATGGATGTTAACATAGCAGGTTGATCATCCAGGTGAGCAATGAGTTTCACCAGGGCTGTGTATGGAATGTTCGGCAAGAGGGATGGGGATTCACCAAAAACATTGATGGAAACCAATCCATCTTCAAGAACCCGACAATTAGAGGTTTCTTAAGGGAGAGGGGTAACTGGGAAACCTGGAATTTATGAGTAGGAACGTTAGGTAACCATAGGAAGCCTATCGGGATCCTTATCTTGGACAGAGAATTCCATAGCAAATGGAGCCACGATGATTTTTTCACTTTCTGGCGTCTTCATGAATTATACTCATGACTCATCCCCCAATACTCATCAACTACGGAACTGGGTACCACCCCCCCCAAAAAAAGTAAAAACATACAGTAAATCTAATGCATCTGGAACATGACGACCCATACATTTTCCCTACATTTTTTTCAGATTTTTTTATACATAAAACGTGTTGTATAGCTTGTATTTATCAACCAACCGTAGTGTTTGAACACACGAATCGGCTCTGGTGCCAGGTCAGAAGTATCTCAAGTTGGCCAAGCAGTCTCTTGACCTGGTGGAGGATGGTTATATGGTTACCAACGTTGGGGTGGGCACCGGGCACCGAGGCCGTTTTTTGAACGGAGCTTTATATATCCCATACCATCTATGTATGGTATATTTACCTGCATTTACCATGAAAATCAACCAAATGTAGGTAAATATACCATCCATGGATGGTGTGGGTATGGGGCCCCTATAAATGGCCGAAAATCCGAAAATCCATGGGGTTTCACTGGTTTTTTTATCCCTAAACCTAATCATACTGTTGATGGACAAAATCCTGCACCACCAAGGATGATGAATATCCCATTATTTATAGGGTTTTAACCATCCCAGGTGGTGCAGGATTTTGTCCATCAACAGTATCACCCTGAAAATTGAAAATAGACCATCCCAAAAGGAAAGTCGTCTTGAAAACCCATCCGTTTTCAGGTGCGAGCTGTTAGTTTCAAGGATGGTATAACCCCTATAAGTGGAGCTTTTTGGGCCCACCGTCTGTAATTTCCAAGGATGTGATTTAATCGGCATGCAAAGATGTTGGCCAACAGCCTCTCAGGATGCAGGGGTAGCTAGTGGCAAAGGATTTTTCCAGCCTCAAAATACAAGAATCCTGGTGGGTGTTTCCAAAAATTAGGGGTGTTTCCCCCAAAATGGATGGTGAAAATCATGGAAAAGCCTATTTTTTAATGGATGATTTGGGGGGAACACCCACTATTTTTGGAAACATCCTGGTGGTGGTTCTTCATTTTTAAGACATTTTTTTTTCCACCCCCTATACTTACTGTAAGGGATTGCATATTCATGATCCAATTTTTGACGACTAGCGCACATTTTTTTCAAACTGGGGTGGTGAGAAACCACACCAACTACATAGTTTTATGGATATTTCTTCGGGATCCTAGGCTTGGAGTAACGAATTTCCCCTACCCAGCTTTACAGTGGCGCGCTTTGGGGCATCGGGAATTTTTTCACCATCGATGTGATGATGTCACCGTGTGGTTTTCTTGGGTGGCATACCCCAAGGTAGTATTTTTGTACTACACTCCCGAAAACTAACATATCCCATCAAAAATCACTTTTGAAGATGATGATTTTCCGAACTTCCCTTTTGGTGGGATATGTTAATTCCCTCAAAAGTACCCATTTTGTAGATCTTACCATTTTTTTGGCATCTATCACTCCACTCGGAGATGGATTTTTCTCGAAAAAAACCTGAGGCCTGGTTGGGTCTTCACCCGCGGCCTGAGTGGTGAGTGGAAGGGTCGCGAGATTGCCAAACGTAGTCCTTAGGAATCCGGTCAGGATGTGTAGTAACGCGCACCCCGATGTGTGGAAAACCGGGGGGTGTCCCAACAACACCAAGGTTGATGCGTCCTCGACCTTACTGTAAGATTTTTGTTTTGAGGGTTTCCAACTTTGAATTTTTTTGAAGATTTTTGGTGGAAAAACATTTGGATCTCATGTTGGTTGGATCTTATTTTTAGGTGGTAACTCCACCCTACCAGTTACAAATGGGATTATAATTCCAGTGAAATCCATTTATTTTGGGCCATTCATGGAAAACTCCCATGTCACTCCATTTATAATAATCTAGGTGGTGGCAACTCATTTTTTTAAATCTTCACCCCGAAAATTGGGGAAATGATCCAATTTGACGTCCGCATATTTTCAGATGGGTTGGTGAAAAACCACCAACGAGTTATTTATGTGCTGGTCATTTGATTCAAACCTATATCAGGACCAAAGTTGTTTGGATTGTGAGGAAAATTCAGCCATTTTTTTCGGCTTGTGCTGATCGTTTATCAGCACCATGAGGTGTTCAAGGTGTTTGTTGAGTACCAAGCAGTCAAGACTTTTTGAAGAAAGAAAGTGAAACCCTCAAGCTGCTTACATCTTGGGCCATGTCCGGACCGGATGTCTCAATACATCCGCGAAGCTGCGGCAAAAAAAAAGGGACCGATCAACCAAGACAGGGAGGGTTGTATATACACAAGATAAAGCGAATCATTAGTGCGAGTATATACATGCACAAGTTAATTTGGTGGACAAGGAAAAAAGGGCACAGTATTTTGCAACTTCTCCTTGATTTTTTTTGAAAATCACAAGACCGCGAGAAATTACCTCGGATTAGCTGGAGCTAGAAATTTCCAGAAATCGGCGAATCGTTTATGATACAAGAAGGTTTTGCGGCGGGGGGGAGTAGAAACGACCATTCCGACGGTACTACAAAGAAAATGATGTCGTCAGTTCCATCCAGCTACCGTACTTGTCACAACACACACGCACCCCCCCACACCCTCAACGGCTTGGAACCTGAAATTCAGGTCCCTTGGGAAAAAGGAAAAACAACAAACCATATCTATACCGAAAAACCAGCCATATTTTTTTGGGGGTTCCAACCCGTTTTGTTTTCCGGGAGTTGTGAGTTGTTTTGTTAGTCGTTTTTTTCCATGAAACTCGGGACCTGGGAGAGTTTTGCCGGGTGCATCTGTGGCCAGGTGGGTCTCAGAAAACTGACAGGAAAAGAACCCACGGTTGGAAGGTCAAAGGAAGCAAGGGCAAAGATGAGCATGAATCCATCATGGACCAACCAAAAAAATCATCAACAAAAAAAAAGTGCTAGTAAAACGTTGCAACTTTCAAGTTTTGGTTTGCAAAAAAACTGCCATCATAGTTTTTGCAAAAAAACAAGTGGAAACATCGTTTCCGTTGTTTATTTAAACAAAACGTTGGGGTGGAACCCAACCGGGGTAACGGTAACATCGCCATCGCTAGCCATCGCCATGGGTGGTGGCAAGAGCAAAGGAACCTGCGAGGTGCATTTTCTTCAATGATTTGTGGGGTTGGGAGGAAGAATCCCCATTTAGTAAGTGTCTGAGGTTGTTTCAACACACCTCTGGAACACACCCCTAAACCTTTACCAACAGGCCATAAAGGGATTCTTTTCATAGTTGGCTAGGGGGATTGCCTGGGGTGTGCTCTAGGGGTGTGTTGTACATTTCTTGGAAAGTGGTTACCCTCTGGTAAACTAACATAGCTGGCTGGAATATCCACCATTTTCAATAGGAATTACATCTTCAATCCGGGTGCATTTTCCAGCCAGCTATGTTCGTTTCAATGGATGGTCGGAATACCAATTCAGCAATGAAAAAAGGGCCCCTGGTGGGTTGGGTTATATAGGGGATGACATCCTACCCAGTTATATAGGGATTATTATAAACCATTATAAGGATCCCTATTAACCAACCAGTATAATGGAAAGTAGTAAGCTTTTTTTTGTGGCTCAAGTGGTTAATAACCATGCAGGTGGGTGAAATAACTACAGTGAAACCCATTGATTTTCGGCCATTCATGGGAAACTCCCATGTCACTCCATGAAAATAATCTAGGTGGTGGTTTCAAAATATTTCTTATTTTCATCCCGATCCTTGGAAAAATGATTCAATTTGACGAGCATATTTTTCAATTGGGTTCAAACCACCACCTAGCCACGCTTAATAAGTCCCCAAGGATCGGGTGGTGGGACCACTTCCAAATGGCCATTTTTTCTGGCTTAGAAATGGGGGGCCCATCCTAACCACGTATCCATCCGTCCTGGGATGATCCTCCAAGTGGGGTAAGGTGGTAATTGTAAAAAAAGACCCAAAACTCACCTAGCCAATGGCCAACCTGACTAAACGTTTGGGGATTACACGTCAAAGGTATGAAAAATGTCAAGTGGCTAAACTTTTAACTTTCATGGTTGTTTGAGAGAGTGAGAAAATTTCCAAAGAATAGAATCCCAGGACTCGTAAGTGGTTAAAACCCCATGGTTGGTTTTCGCCCCCTAAACATTCGGGTTGTGGGTCCCCTTCCAAATGGCCGAACTTTATGGCTTGCAAATGGGGGTAAAGCCTACGGTAACCACGTATCCGTCCGTCCTGGCATGATCCTCCAAGCGGCCGACCCCGGTTTTTGGGGAAATCGAATTTGAAGGGGACACCTGAAACTCCATGATTTTGGGTTCCAGAATGCCCCTGTGTCTTCGGGAGATTTAGCCTCCTGAAAACCAAGATGACAATGGAAAATTGACACCCTTTTTAATAGGGGATACACTTTCAAATGGTTGGTTTTCCATTGTCATGTTTTTTCCCTTTAGTTTTTTGAGGGGGGGGGGAATAATCTTACTTAAGCCTTTGAAATACAGTTGAGCAATGAAAAAAAACACCTTGGTTGTTTAGGATTCATATAGGGGATGACATCCTACCCAGTTACCTAGGTATTAGAATAAACCGTTACAAGGAGCCCTATGAAAGAACCAGTACTTCATAGAAAGTAAGTCACCCCGGGTTTTGTTCCTGGCTCAGTTGGACATTCTTTTTTTGTGCAACGATCCTCCGGAACAGCTTGAACAGCTTAAACAGCTCCCCTGCGAATCGGCCCCGAAACCCACGAAATTTTTCAGGAGCAAAAAACTGCTGCTGGGTTGTTTTAGGGAGTGCATGTGTTTGATTTGACGACCCTCTCCGAAACTATGATAGCACCCATAAATGGATGGTCGGAATACCAATTGAGCAATGAAAAAAGGGCCCCTGGTGGGTTAGGTTATATAAGGGATTATACTACCCAATTACATAGGGATTGTAATAAACCATGATAATGATCCCGATTAACCAACCAGTATAACGGAAAGTAGGAGTTTTTTTTTTTCGTGGCTCAATTTCCTTTTGTGATGGCCTATTTTCACGGGCGAGCTGTTGATTTCAGGGGGTGTAGTATTTTGACTGAGTCCAACTTGAGTGACTTTTCGCAGTTTTTGATGAAACCTTATATCTGAAAACGCATAGTTTTGTAGAACCTGAACATATTTTTTCCGACTGGGAAAGCAACAAAAGGTAGGAAACCAAGCAGTTTTTGCCTCATTCATGCTTTTGTTTCGGGGTTGGGTGGGGAGGTGTATCTTTTTATGTCAGCCTTTTCTTTGGGTGGTTTTTCCAATGTCTCTTCGAGCAGCTTGGAAGACCTGGTGATGGAACGAGCCAAGTTTTTCGTTTGTTAAATGCGACTGTTGATGGTTGAAACTCCGGCTAAGCAGGTGGTTTATCCCATTATTTACAGGGTTTCAGCACCATCCAAACGGTGGTTGGTTGGGATTTCTGAACCACCAACAGTTGGCTTTTTAACTGCACCCTCAGGATGCAGGTCTGTGAAATCGTGGTTCGTATTGGTTGTTTGTGGAATCTTGGAAAGGAGGTTTCCTAAGATCCTGCAAGATGGGGCCCCCCCAAGCCTACTATTTTCGTGGATGAAGATCCCTGATTATACCCATGTACAACCATGGTTTTTCATAGGGTTTGCTGGGGTTATAACGACCTTATAACTAGGGGGGCCCCTTCTTGTGTTTTGTTCTTTGCAGGGTAAAAAGACAATCTTGGCTTTCCACGATTGCATCGTGGGACGTGTTTTTTTGATACATGGGTTCATATACTATCCCCTTTACAAGGATGAGAAAAGAGGTCAAATATCCATCTCCACCTGCCAATAAATGATAGTAGGTGGTGGAAACTAAGCCCATTTATAACGATTGTAGGCGCCCATCTTGTATGAATTCCAAGCCCCCAACAAAAACCAATGGATGGATACCCAAAATGATGCGCCTTGGAAAAGGTGACTCCGGTTTTATTTATGGCTATATTTTTGGTATGAAGCCGTTTACATTCCAGCCTCCCTTTCAAAAAAAAAGTCGCACCCTGAAAATGAGGCCAGAAATTATCCCTAAAAGCTTACCAAGTCAGATGATACTGTTGATGGCAACCAGAAATCCGGTAAACTCACCAGTTTGCCCCAAAAAGAGAAGGAGAAAGTCTTCTATATTTTTCAGGGGGCTTTTGCTGTTAAGTTTCGGGGCGTTTGACATCGGTTCACCTGAAGATCAGCAGCAATACTGGAGAAAAATGAGTCATCCACTGGTATCACTAGGAGCTGAAAATGAACAGAAACTGAAGGGAGTGATGGGGTCCCTATAAATAGCCAAAAATAAATGGGCAACTGTTTTTTTTTTCACCCCCTGTAAGTGGAGTCATGAAAATTTCACCCTACTTCTAACTTGTGACTTTGGGATCACCAAAAACGACTTGTAAGTGGTGAGCCGTTAGGGGGTAAAAACATGCCATCTACAACTAGACTAACCTTACTTAGGGGACGGTTCGTAACTGGTTATTAACCAACGTATCGTATCCTTGACCCGTCATGGGATGCCCCCATCCTCCGCCAGGGTACCGACTCCGAAGTCGAGTCCCATAGTGAGTCAGAGGAGGCGAGGCCTTTCGTGATCAAATGGGTATCCCTAAGGATCCAGGTATCTGATAAGGAAGGGATTTCCCCTATAATCCTATTCTGGTGATGGGATTGGAACCCTCAATCCTATTCTAGGGAGGTGTCTGGATTCTTAGGGTATCTAGGTGGTGGCAATTCAAATATTTTTTATTTTCACCCGTGAAATTGAGGAAATCATGCAATTTGACGAGCATATTTTTCACATGGGGTTGGTTCAACCACCAACTAGGGAAAAACGTGGCATTCCTTGGAGGATGGGTATCTCAGTTACCCTCATCCTGAAGCTAAGAGCGAGGAAATGCACCTGAATCCCAGTTACCTTCCCTGAAGCTAACAGCATTTTGGCGCCTGAAAATGGATGGGACTGGAAGCCGTTTTCATTTCCTTTTTGGGTGGTAGGCCTATTTTCAAGGGGGCATTTGCTGTTAGTTTTGGGGAGGGTAGTAAGTGGTTAGGATTTACCCCCCATTTATAAGCCGTAAAAAATGGTCATTTGGAAAAGGTCCCACAACCCAATCCTTAGGGGACGAAAACCAGCCATGGTTATTAACCACGTATCCGTCCGTCCTGGGATGATCCTGCAAGTAGGTGATTACTAGCTAGTGCGTAAGGAAGTGAGTGATGAACGGAGCGAACGGGGTATTAAAAAATCCCGAACCACCATAGCGAGCGATGAACGGAGCTACATATGATAATGCTCTTGAAGTCCTTTAAGGTGTTTTTTAACTTTCTATCCTGATATAAATATGCAATAAATCACCACTGGAAATGGTAACATCATTGATTTTAGCTGGAAGTTTTTCTTTTAAAAACAACATTTACATTTCTCCCAACCCTCCAAAACAAGCAAAACATCTAAACATCCATAAATGCAACTGCTGATTGCATCACTGGCGCGCCAGTCCAACGAGTCAGAATCCTCCAGTTTGGCAGTGGAGAGTGGGAAAGCCCGATGTGAAACAGCTGGTGCGGTGGAAAAAATCACCAAAAAAATAATCCCATAGACTCCATGTATGGTGTTTATATATATATATATATAGATATACCTACATTTGGTGGATTTTTTGAGGTACATGTGAGTAAATATACGGTTGCATGGATTCTATCATTATTTGGGATGAACAGAAGGGAGTAAGAGATGAAATGGATTTCTCTAGGTTTCGGATTTTTGCAGGGCAAGGAAATGGTCCACAACGATGGGGGACGTGTTGTTTGCATTTGTGACTATGGAATAGCACATTGGTATTTCCAAAAATGGGGGTACCCAAAATGGATGGTTTATAATGGAACACCCTATTAGAATGGATGATTCGGGGGTACCACTATTTTCGGAAACATCCATTTACCTTTTTCTTCTGTGGCATTTCACGTTGACCATTTTGAAGCAATGGAGTTTCGCCACAGGCAGGAACGAAGTTTTTCTTTCCCTCGCTGTCATCGAGCAATGCTTCAAAAAGCACTGGAAGTGGCCCACCAGACCAGGCCACAATCACCATCTTACCCTCCTTCTTCGAAGGGCTAGACTGTGGGCTCAAGATCAAGCTGGATGCCTGCAATACGGTGGGGGATGTGGCATGCAGGGTTGCATGGAAGCGTCGGGAGGCAGAGGGGACAGATATGCCGGCGGCCACTGTGGATGTTGAATTGGCCTTCATGGGACCGGAGGAACTTGGTGTGAAGCGGCGTCGTGTAGATGTCCCCAAGTATCTTTGTAGCAGAGATCTGTGTGGTGGGTGTTGTGTTCGTGTGGGTTCGTCGGAGGTGTTGAGTCTGTATGTTTGTTAATTATAATTGCTTGGGTCTTGGATGATCTTGGCTTCGATTCGATTGTTTGTATGTGTGTTTGAAGTGCTGCTGGTGGCTTGGAGGGCAGTGAGGGTGAACACTGGGTAAGGTCGAGCTTAAACCATGAGACAATTGGGTGCTTGCAAGGGGTCATGACGACTCCAAGAAAAAAGGATGTCTGCTTCTTTTCACGCTTAGTTGTTCCGAAAGTATTGTGAGAGACTCCTTTTAGGTGAACATGAAATGCTACTGGATATGATAGGCCATCAAAAGGGTTTGTATTGACCAATCACTATCATTCGATGCAACCGTTTTTTTTTCAATGCTTACACGGCTTCAGAAACCCCGTGCATTGCTCGTCTGGTAGTCTCGCCTTCTTATACCCAATCCGAGCATGTCAAGATGAGTTTTTGTAAATGTACATGTGTATTTTTGACATACTTAAATCTATGTCTTGCAGATCTATTTTTGGAGTTAGTAATCTCATCCATGTCCGAATCACTTGGGTCCTGGAGGGTTTCCCTATCGGGACATGCACCCACCAAGATGGCGATGCGCACGAGACCTTCGTATCAAGGCCTTTGCGGGGAAGAACAAGAACCGCCGATGAAACAACCCCCCCGCCACAACGTTGAGTTTCGCACATTTTTGACTTGATTTTTCTTGTTATAGGAATTTGTAGGACTCGGGGAACACTGGGATACTGGGATGCCAGCGTCCTGACAAGTTTTGATAAATAAACAAAAAAAAGCGAAAAACATATACAACAGAAAATTCGGTGAAGAGATTGGTAGTACGGTAATTCTAGCAACCAAATGAGACATGCAGTCCCAAACCATGAATCCTTCATGGGTTGAAGATTCGATTTTGCGATTTCTTCAAATAACATTCCCAAACAGTGAGCGATGAAGGGAAGTGGAGAGTATCGACAAAACTCCCTTCACCATAATCCAGCTTTCTGGAACCCCCCTCTTTCGGTGTAAGGTAACAATCTGCATCCAAACAAAAAAAACTTGGGCCAGGGCCATTGTTGGGAGGTTTGTTTTGTTCGAAATTAAAAGGGCACTTTTGGAAAGTGGTTCGGAAAAATGATTTTCCCTAGAATTCAAGCGGTTGTCTATCAATTATTAGATTTTCACAATCTTTATTTGGGAAATGTTTGGAATCACCATTTCCATCGGTACAAGGTGGGCCCAAAGTCACCAGTTATATATAAGTAGAGTGGCCCATAACTCCACTCATTTCGGAGTGAAATAACCCCGCTGAAACCCATTTATTTTCGGCCATTTTTAGGGGCTACTCATGTCACTCCATTTATGACGATCAGCTCGGGGCCCACCTTGTACTAGCCATCTATTGAGCTTCTGTGAAATCCTTGTTTTGCCCCAAGTGATCTATCCCAATCACTGGATGGCTCAAACAAATCGTCGTTTCGGGTTCCAGCCCCTTTTATAGTACCCTCAGGGATGCTGCTGGTAGTTGTACCCCTGGGGAACTTCCCCCTTGGAGCCTTCCTTTCGGCAAGGTTGAAGGCATGTTGTTGTTCCACATGTGGTTGCTCACCTAGACCCAACCCAGTTGGGGGCACCCAAATTTTGCTGGCAAAAACAGCTGCAAAGCGACCATCATCATTTACTAGCCTCTGAACTTTAGATACCCCTAAAAAAAAACCAGCTAAAAGCAGTTGCCTTAAAGAAATTGGTGTACTTTCCTATGTTTTCCAGGAAGTTACGTCGTTTTCTTCGATTCTTTTTGGTGTTCTTTTTTGTTTTTGGGAACATCTTGGAGTTGGAGATGAAACTCAAAAACCCTGGACCTGAATGGTGGATTTTGAAGATGCTCCAGCTTTTCTTATTCTCAGATTTAAGTTATGGGGTTTCTTTTTGTGTTTTTTTTTTTCTGTGTTATGGTTTTCGTTTGTTTGTTCCATGAATTACTTTCTATCTGAGTGAAACGACGAGTTGGAGAATTTGGTACCAAGAAGTTGGGCAAAGGACCAGGGCTAATTGAGGCCAAACGCTTGGTTTTTGCTCCCATCAGAAGGTTTGGAAGTTTGTTTTTTTTTGTTCGTAGATTTTAAAGGAAACAATCATCTAACAAATGGGATGATTCTTCGTGTTTATTGAAGGTTTAGATTGCCTAAAGGTTTTTTCATGATTGTAGGTTTAGATTTCCATTTTTTGTTCACTGGAAATCATAGACTCAATCTAAACAATGGAAGGCTAAATATAATCACGTCGGATAAAAAAACCAAAGCACCAAGCCACGACTCGTTTTATTACTGGATTCCTGAAGCATCAGCAGTACTTGGAGGATGGGTTCCCAGGACGGACGGATATGTGGTTAATAACCATGGTTGGTTTTCTTTCCCTACGAATCGGGTAGTCACGGAAGGGAAATGGGACCCCTTATTTCAGGGAAATCGAGGTTGGTGAATTACTATAATTTGGCCAGATTTAATGACATCCAAATGTATTAACTTCATCGGAGATTTTTTTCATCAAGTCATTCTCCATTTGGCTTAGATTTTATATGACTGTGCCAGGCAAAATTGGTATGGACTCGTTACTAGATAGCAAGCACCATCCGGTATTTGTGAATTCATCGCTTCCGTTTTCAGCGTTCTTTGGAGAAGAGTCTGCTCACAAGAATCATCGGTACAAAAAAGCAGTCGTTTTCACACTGCCCTTGTTGTTTATACAGTGAGCCATATGGCCCCAAAATGTGAAAAACCCGGACATTGCACTTTAACTGGCTGTGATTCCTGCACTTGACCCTCCCCAACTAAACTAACATGGCTTAGCTGGGGAAATCACGATTTTTACTAGGAGGATGCGTCTTAAAATTCTTGTTTTCAGGGTGTACCAACATTTGTTCATCAAGTTTGCAACTGCACAAAAAACTGTCAAGAATCATAAAACAAAAGAACCTCCTAAACTTCCCCCAAGCTTTGTTGATATTGGATGTTTTCAAAACAAAACCAAGGGACGGCGGATGTTACACAACAAGGTGCGCCTTTTTTTCGAAAAAAAAAACACACGGAAGGTCGGAGAGGACTCGAAAGGTGAAACGTTGTGTTTGGTTTGTTTCCTTAAAATCCCAAAGTGGTCGTCGGGAGGGTTCCCTCACCAAAAAGTCAATTTCCCGGCCGTTTTCCCAGGAGTTCCGTTGTTTTTTTGTTTGTTCGTTTTTTTTTTTCGAAGAAAACTAACGTGGAAGATTTCTTACCATCCTCCCCCCGAAAATAATGATGGCCATCTTGTTTTTTCAGAAAAGGCTTAAGGCGCCGAAAAGTGGCATCCATTAACATCATCATTCATATGGATCTCATCTCCACCAAGTAACATCACTTTGAGCAATAAAACAAGAAAATTACCCTTTGTTGTTTGAGTCAATTTTGGGCATGAATGTATCCAAATTCCCCGCTGTGAAAAGTAAAGGACGTAGTATTGCAATACATTTCATCATCTATTTATTGGGAATTCCTCCAAAAGATTCATCTGTTTTTCAACTGTTTCTTTTCCCTTCGCATCCGCTGGGATGATCCATCCCGCTTTTTGTTTCAGAGCAGAAACGGCAGGTGCTTTCACCAGATATGCAGGGCAAGGATGTTCATGACTTCTTTGACTTTGACGAACAGTCAGGGGACCTTGGCGTCTTTTGGAGAATGGTGGGGACCTGAAAAAACAGACCTGGCAGCATAGGAGGATATTGCAAGGCCCATCATTTTGGGTATGTATTCATCAACTTTCCAGGGTGTACTACTACAGGGATGATTAAATTACGCTCCTGTAAACTAACATGGGTGATTTTCTATGGCTATGTTTGTAACTGTTACAGGGGGTACCCATTTTCGAAGGACACCCTTTGGACACCCCTTTGTTAGTTTGAGAGGAAAAACCTTAGGATTTTCTTCCTTGGAAATCATGAAGGAACCATGGCAGGGGATCATTAAATGCGGTTTTTTGTAGGATCACATTTGTCAAATGAACATGTAGCAAGGATGAAATTTGGGAAGTAACGGGTACGGTATGTCTATTTGTTCAAATGGCATTTTTTCCCTGACCTTTCTCGGGCAAAAACGGATGCTCCCCCCATGTAATGACTTCTGCGAATTTGAACAAACCTTAGCTACTTGGAGGATGGGTTCGCAGGACGGACGTATGTGATTAATGGTCCCATGGTGATCGTTTGATCGTCCCCTAAAGGATGGGTTTTTTCTCCCTTTCCAAATGGCCGTTTGTTGATGGCAGAAAAAAAATGGGAGGCCCATCCGACCCATCCTAACCACGTATCCATTGGACCCGTCCTGGGAGCCCATCCACCAGTCACCGCTGCGACGAGGGACATCCTTGGTCAGGGCGGCTTTGCCACCGTCTGCCCGGGCCTTTGCCGGAAGTTGGAGGGGAGTAACTCACCGAGTCTGCGACGTGAACGATGTCTTGTTGGGTTCGTTAGTATTTAGATGTTTGAAGAACCGGGGCCAATGCCAATTTTCTGTAGAATGGGGTATAATGCATGTCATGATACACGCATTCTGTAGAATTTTAAGCTAGTTGCTCACCACGTATATTGTTGTTGTACTCAATTTCTGAGTCATCCTAGTTTTTTCATCCAACTGATTATCGAAGAACCTTGACTTGCACCAAGAACTTTTTGTGAACAAAATAAAAGACAAGCTGTTTTTTGTTAGCAACATGACCATGCGACTTAGGGCTTGAACGTTTTTTTTTAAAACCAAGTTCACTCTGGGATTGGGTTAAAACATAGTGGCTTCTCCCCAAAAAAAAGGGTGCAACAAATGGGAATATGCATTCCCAAGAGCAAAACACTTAACCCCTTTTACCACAAGAGACCCCAAGATTCATGAGACGCAAAAGGCTTGCTTTTTTTCTTTAAGACATTGTGATGTCAACAGGATGTCATCGGCTCAATGAGTTTTTTTTCAGGATTGTTTTTTGTCCAAATTTGTCCAAAATTCTTGGATTTCTTCCAGCAACGGCAGTGGCTTAATTCTGATACACCTCACTTCCTCGTGTTTTTTTCTTTTTTTTTGGAAGCAAGAATATCTCAGCATGGCTGCGGATGATGTTATTTCTTAGCAAACATGGAACTTCTTGGCTCTATAGAATCATCGAATTGTTGAAAAACCATGTTCAGAAATTGCTCTGTGTGAAAGAACATTGATATCTACGTTCCAGCCCAATTCCGGTCTGAAATCCCAAACCTTAGCTGAAACAAAAAGGAACTCGCGAATCAATTTCAGGTTTTTTTAGAGCTGGTGAACATATTTTTCTGATTCTCTCCGCTCCATGGTGATATGGTGGCAAGTGGAGGTTTATGGAGGTTTATTTGAATCTACCCTCCCCAAAACTAACATAGCACCTGAAAATGGGCCATCCCAAAAAGAAACTAGTATTCCAACCATCCATTTTCAGGTGCTATGTTAGTTTCAGAGAGGGTACCCCCCACCTAGCAGCAGTAGCAAATGAAGACCTTTAGGGGTGCCCAGTCGCCAAAAAATGTCATGACATCCTGGTAGTGACGAGCCAGCATCCCGAGAGGAAGTAGATCCATAATGAAACTACCCTGATACCCTAGGCAATCCATAGCGACCAAACCTTCGCGCCGAGTAGTCACCTTTTAAAAAGGTAGAAGTTTAGTAAGGGAATCCGACCCAAACTGGCCTTAAATCAATCAGGTTTTTGCGGATTTATAATCACAAATTGCCCCAGTTTTTTTGATGCATGGAATCAAATGGTGGGAACTTGGACCCCCCATTTTTCGCAAAGGACTTGGTTCAAATCATCATCATCATCATCATCCAAATTGATAGCCAAAGATTTTCATTGGTGGATGGGGCATCTACCCCAGGCAAGGCGAAAGGAAAGCAGAACAACGCCGTACGTGTCGCTTGGTTTCGGGTTGCTAGGTTGGAGGATCGGGTCCCATGGCCGGGTCCACGGAGACTACGTGGTTTTCATAACCATGGTGATCGTTGTATTCGTCCCCTAAGGATCGGGGTTGTGGAGCCTTTCCAAATGGCCGAACTTCATGGCTTAGAAATGGGGGGAAAACCCCATCCACTTAGATAGTAACTGGGATGATCCTCCAAGTAAGGTTGGTTGGTTTGAAAACCACCCAGCGACTTGGAAAGGAAGAGTGGTATAACGGTGGAAAACTGTAGGTGGTGGTATGGTTGTTGAAATACTTTTCTACAGGTGGTGGTTTCGCCAAATATTTTTGGAATTTTCACCCCTAAAATTGGGGAAGATGAACCCAATTTAACGAGCATATTTTTCAGATGGGTTGAAACCACCAACTAGTTTTTTTGTTGGGGTAGATATCCTCTTTTTGCACAACTCCCCCTCGAAATTTTGGAATATGAATCGCAGTTTTCGATGAGGTTATTATCACCCCAATTTATAGGTTGTTTCGGCCATTTCGAATGGGGTCCCACAACCCGATCCTTAGGGGACGAATATGATCACCATGGTTATTAACCACATATCCGTCCGTCCGTCCTGGGAACCCATCCTCCAAGTATCAGACATTGGTGTGGTCCCAGTTGTTGGATGGTGGGACCTTTGTGCGACCTGGAAGAACCAAAGTTACCAAAGATGTGTTTTTTGTTAGCGCACCCCGCCGGGGGTACACCCCGGAAATTTAACAGCTCGCCCCTAAAAATAGGCTACTTTCCAAAAGGAAAGTAGCCTTCCAACCACCATTGTTCAGGGGCTATCTTAAATTTGGGGGGTGTAAATAGTATTACCCAGAAGTGGACAAAAAAACCCTCGAGGAAGTTCCCAGTTGATGCCACAAAACCTGCCTAAACCCTGGTGAAAACAGTGGGGGAAAATCATCGAATCGCACTGGAAAGAAAACAGTTGGGCATGGTGTAACTTGAACCCGTTGGGGGTATTGTGATTAGAAATCGCTACCAACCGAAATATGTGAATCCTATCACCCTTATTTATAGGTTGGGTTTATCATCTTCCAAAAGGAACCACCATTTTTAAAATGGTGGTTGACTTCCAGGGATAGGACGTCTAATATCATGATTGTTTTTTCCTTGGTTTATTTGTTTTTAATAGTTCGAACGGAGGACGGGAGTGAAGGCGAAGCTGGTTGTGTATCTAAAATCCCTTCAAGCATAACAGGGGAGCGAGCGATTTGGAGCTACCTACTGCCGGGTTTCAAGCAGCAAACATCTTACAAGATGGGGCCCCCGAAGCCTACTATAAGTGGATTTATCCCCGGTTGTATCCATTTACAACCATAGTTAAATAGGGTTAAACCTGGGGTTATAACTACCTCATAACCAGGGGGGTCCCTTCTTGTAGATGTTTTGGATATTTGCTGCAACCCGATCAATCATTACGTTACGAAGCCCGAAACCGATCACATGACGATCGCTGGAAAATCCACCATGATTGAGTCGATGTACTGGAATAATTCCCTATTGAAACCCATGGGATTTTCCAGCTTCCTCGCCATGTGAGTTTTCAGGACTTTTCAGGGATTTCCCGCATCTTTTGGGAAGCTATGGGTGCTCACCTGGAAAAAAATGATGGGAGAATTTCTTCCACCTTGAGGCCATCAAGATCATCTTGAAAGACAAAGTTCCCAAGAAAGAGAGGCGGCGGGGGGATTTACAACCACGATTTTTTTTTCGTGTTTATATTGTTGGACCCCCGAAAACGAACGAATATGATCCCTGAAAAGGGATCATTTTAAATGGACATGAAGCATCTTCCAACCAGCAATTTTCCGGGGACATGTTAGTTTTCAGGGGGCTAAGCTTTTTTCAAAGAGACGCTACAACTACAAGATGTAGAAGTATTTTACAAGTCGGACATTTTTGAAGTGATAAAAAATTCCAGAAGCGATTTGTAATAAGGGTGGTACATTAGCATATCTTCTGGTCAAATTATAGCGACCTCAAACACGAGTTTTCACCCCAAAATGTAGCTGAGAAAGGGGAATCCCCTTATTTCAGGGAAATCTAGGTTGGTGAAATATTATAATTTGGCCAGATCAATACTCTTCGCCCCTTTCAATTGGGTGGGTTTTTAAAAATCTACCTCAGTAAAAGTTAAGCCTTTAGCAGGGGGACATAAGTTTTGCCTAGACCAAATGAGTTGATATCTTGAATTTCAGCCCTATGTTTCGATGGATCCTTCGGATCCTTGAAATCGAATTTCGCGATGACAAAAAATTCTCACCCGAAAAGGTCGTGGTTCCGGCCATACTCAGTTGCCGTTGATGGCAGCCAGAAATCCGGGATCAACTCACCAGTTGAGGGAAAGGTAGTTGAAATCCCATTATTTACAGGGTTTGGAATACATCCCAGGTGGTTGTTTGGGATTTCTTCCATCATCAATATGTTGTGAGAAATTGATGAACTTCCAGAATTTTGACGACACATCCACCTAAAATGTGTGTTTTCATCCGAACAAAAAACGTGCAGTGAAATTTCAAGGAAACTAAATTCAAGACCACTAAAAGGGATTAAGCTTCAACCCACCAACCAGCCAACCAACCAACCAACCAACCAACCAGCCAACCAACCAACCAACCAAGGATTTTTTTCCACCCTTAAAAGTCACAAAATTTCCCTCTCCCCATATCAATGTTCCGGTGGATCCACCCGTTGCCAGGCTGGAACGTGAGATTCAGACCCTCTTTTCCTTGGACCATCCGTCAGCTTTGGCCCAGAGAAAACGTCGTCGGTTTTGGGAAAAAAGTCGCGGCCGGATTTGGGGAAAACACACACACACACACAAACATACCATTTTTCCGTTTGATGATGATGAAATGGAGGGGGTATTGATAGATTTTCTCACATGAATCTATAATTAGTACAAAACAAATGCAAAGGTGCAGGATTTCGCGGGTGTACTCTTCCCATGGGTTCAGTAATTCAGTAAAAAGTGGTGCCTTTCTGAAGATGCCCTTTTTTTTTTCCAGTGATCCTCGGAGATCTAGGGTAAAAATTGAGAAAACATCTTTGAAAGCACAAACTAGAAACACACGTTCGCAACAGGTCTCTCTTGCTTGGGAGACCTGTTGAAATTTCCAAAGTAATTATATAGATACGAAGGTTTTGCGGCCAAAAAAAATCCAGGCGATCCAGGCAGGGAGAATTTCAAGAATATCCTGAAACAAAAACTAATACCCTCTGGTAAACTAACATAGCTGGCTGGAATATCCCCATTTTCAATAGGAAATAATACGTCTTCAAAGGTCCATTTTCCATTGCTATGTTAGTTTAACAGATTTTTCACTCCCGGCACCTCTACAAAATAGCTATAGCACCTGCCAGGTTCAGAAATGGGTGTTTCCAAAAATAGGGGTACCCCAAAATGGATGGTGAAAATAATGGAAAACCCTATTAAAATGGATGATTTGGGGGTACCACTATTTTCGGAAACACCCACATGAACCGTGAAATGCTGATTGGTTCAGGTTCCGAGATCCTTCTTTCATGGCAAGATAACAACGTGTTGTTTTCGCAACTGAATTCTACGAACAAACTTCTGAAGGCTCGGAGAAATCTCTGGTCCCAAATCATGAATAAAGATGATGTATTTTCTATTAAACAGGTAATTTTACAGCGATCTCCTTGTGAGGTTTTTTGGGAGTCCAGGGTTTCAGGAATTTTTTGGGGCCTTGGTACTCATCATGGCCTTCCATGGGCCGGGGCCCCCATCAAAACTAACGGGGTCCCCGCGAGAAACACGTTTTTTTTTTGGTTTAAGGGCCTTATTCAAATCTTATTAAGGGACAATCAGGTGGCTAACAAAAAAACCTTCAAAAAGCCATAAGCCCTTATTTCTGATTAGGATGATTAGGGGTAGTTTTGATGGGGTGGGTAGTTCTGGGAGGGGCCTCCCTGTGACTTAGGAACATCATCAAAGTCTTCACCAGTTTCGAAGACAGCAAGCAGCTCTATCTGGTTATGGAGTCGGGTCAACTCAGTTTTAGGGGAGTGTGAAAGGGTAAGCCCTGGGGTGGTGTGGGTGGGGCCCCAGTGATTGCAAGGATGATGTTTTTTTTGTGTGTAAAAAAGTTTTAGGGATGATACTACCTCATGACCTCATTAAAAATTGCTAGGGGTGGTGCTTTCAATTAAAAAAAAAACAAGTTTTACCCTTAAAGATTGGGGAGAAAAGATGGTTTCCCCAAACAGTCGCGCATCTTTTTTCAAATGGGTGGGGAAAAACACCACCAACTAGGAGGGTCTTGTTCTGGCTGCGATGCGTGGCTAGGGATGAATCATAAAAACACCCGCCTGCATGCCATATGAATTTGTTGAATTCTCCAGCCTTCCAATGCCCTGCCGAAGTGGTTGATACCGAAAAAAGGCGAACCCCTGTTTCCCCCCCGAAAATCTAGCATTTTGTACCGCAAAGATGAAGCTTTGTTCAGATCAGTATCTTTTCAATTGGGTGATTTTTGGGTTCCAAAATGTCAATTTTCAGGGGTGTAACCCACCATCCCTCAACAAATTTGGAGACATATGATTCCTTTTTGCGGTGAATCTTTTTGTAAAGCATGTCAAGGTCAGGTCATTTCAAAATCCCACAAAATCAATTCTTCCGAAAAAACTCTCCACCAAACATTCGCCGTGTCCTTTTTTTTTTTCCTCGATGCGTTTTTCACCAACTCCGACCAATGATTGAGGTGTTGCGAAGGAGGAGAACTCTTTGATGCGATCCTGGAACAGGTGAGGTCACGGGCTTTGAGACTCGAAATTTTTTGTGAAGTCAATGTGGGTGTTGCCAAAAAATAGGGAAACGGGCGCCCCAAAATGGATGGTGAAAATAATGGAAAACCTTATTAAAGTGGATGATTTGAGGGGAAAACCCACTATTTTTGGAAACATCCATGTGAAAATGATTAAACGGAACAAAAAAACACCTTAAAGAGATGGGTAGTGAATGAAGTTTTTGTTGTAGGTGAAGCAGGTGTGTTTTTTTTCTTTCGGAAATTTACCTTAAAGGTCAAAAATGATGAGCATTTTGCTGAGGCAATGAACGGGGTGTTTTACCTCCCCCTACTTCTGGGAACTGTTAACTACTGTACCCCAGTGCCACCTTCCCCAAGAAATTTGTTGGCACATTTTTTAAACGCCGGCCTTATGAATCGATCCATGGTGGTTAAAATCATCCCTTAATGATGCTAGCTGCTATCTGTTTCCTTGGGGGGACCCGTGGCACATGCTTACTTTAGAGATTCCCATGATTGATATAGCGCGGGGTAACTGTACGGGATCCGTCAGTTTTGTTGGGGATGATATTGAAAAGAAGGTTGGATTTCTTGAGATCCACTCGCCTTCAATGATGATGAACAACCAACGTTAAGCCGGCCAACTCAAGGTGGCCAGGATCTCGATTGTTAAATGGGAAGCAAGGGAGACCATCTCCTTTTTACTCACCAGGTGTACAAAACCGGGCGATGTTTTGTACAAACTCTCCTAGGAGATTCCCAGTGAAACCACCTGAAAAAAACCTTCACATATTAAAAATCAGTGGCGCTACCAACTCGAGTGTTGGTGGATTGGGGTGAGGGTACAGATGGTCGAATCCACCCTCTTCACAATCTCCAACCCCAAGTGTTCGTTGTCTTCCAAAAGATTGCTGTTCCCTTCCCATGAAATACTGGTGGGTGAAAAGGTGCAGGTATCCTTACTTCATGGTTTCTGACATAGTTCCCCTTTTTTGAAAACATATTTGCCTACATTAAACAAAGAAAATCAACAACATGTAGGTAAATATACCATACATGGATCCTATGGGTCAAGCAGGGTGCGTCAACTGGTCTTTACATCGCTACCTGCTTGCCAGTTGAAGATGTCGGAGTCGGATGCGGTGCCAAGACCCAGTGGGAACAAACAACGGAGAAACGGAAACGGAGTGAAAGTCGTGGCCCTGGTGATTCAAAGTGACCTTTTTGGGATGGTGAAGTGGCCCTTTTCAGGGGTTAAGTGACCTCCAACCAGGGGATGAAAAGGTCACTTTGAATCACCTGGGCGTTTTTTTTTGCTAATGCTTCCGGTGTGGTCCTTTAAAAAAATTGTAGTCTAAGCCCTGGCTAACAAAAAGAAACCTCATGAACCAAACAAATCAAGGGTTGATCTCACTCAACTTTGGAGGAAGATGCATATATATTTAGTGTGAAAAAGACATAAAGTTTGAATAAACCGTCCGAAGTTCCCAAAAAAAGGCTGAGTAATCAGAAACCTCACACGAAAAGCAAAGTGGAAAGGCTTTCGTTACCAAGGAATTTTTCCTAGGTTTTCAAAGCGGATTTTGCCAGCTTCAGGAAAAAAATCCCAGCTGTGGTTGGTTTTGACAAGGTGGTTTGAAACATGAAAATATATGAAAATTCACCCCCTTTTGAAGAGGTTTCAACTGGGTTGGTCACACTTCATGGATGTTTCCGAAAGTAGTGGTACCTCCAAATCATCAATTTTGATAGGGGTTTCCAATATAAACCATCGATTTTGGGCGCCCACCCCTATTCTTGGAAACACCCTCATGTCCTTTTTTGGGGTAGTTTTGTTTTCAACCCTCACCTTTCTAAAAGGTGAAACCGAATGATGGTGTGGAAAATCCTCCACATAAAAAACCCTGTTTTTTTTGGGTGATTTTTTGGGACTAATGGGGGGGGACATGACATGAACCTCGCAAAGTCTGTTTGAAACTATTTTGACAGGCTTTCAGTTCAGATATTGAAGAAAGCCGTGACTCACGAAGGGTTCTCTATGAACCAACCCAGCTAAAACCGGAGGAATGATGAAACAAGTGTTTTTTTTGGGAACATTTTTGTCAACTGTTGAAGTTTTTTATCCAATTTTTCTGAGGTATCGCAAATTTTCGATTGACACAGTCGTTAAATCTACGATACTATCATAGAGCCTGGACTATGGAGTTGATGTTTACCCTTGGTTAAAGATATTCTGAACACACCAGGACCAGCTTTTGTAAGAATCCCTATTTTATAACGAAGAAATATCTGTCGTGCTTAGTGCTTGTCGTTTTTTTTTGTTGGGCTCACATATACTACCCATACTATACGGACCCCTTTTTTTTGACGCACTGCCTAAGGCCATCATCATGCAACAGATCTTTCGGGCTTTGGTGTACCTACACGAGGTGGGTAACGAACGCACCGTTGGAAGTGGCCAACCTTGGTAGACGGTAGATGCCTTTGACACCCTGAAAAATGCACATTTTTGAAGCCCGAAAGTCATGCCTGGTACGCTAAACAACCATTTTTTAATGGATGTTTGGTGAAACAACCATTTCTTATGTAATGATTGGGAATCATGCAATTGAAACAACCATTAAAAGCTGGTTGTTTGGAGTTCCAGGTGAATGTCTGGTTCAGATGATTTCCTTTTTCAACTAAGGTGACTTTTTATTTATTTTTTAGGTGGACCACACCTTGTATTGCCGCGTCCAATGAGGATTTTTGTTTACATCATGTTTTTTTTGCTGACGTTTTGAGGGGCTCATATTTTTCAGCCTCCCCTTCATTTGCCCGATCCCTCAATAGATTGGTCGTCTCAATTGTTAGTAGGGATCCTTCGCAAATGGCCTGACTTTTCAAGTGTAGGGAAGTCATATAATTTGCCCACAACGCAGGGCCCCTACCAGTTACAAATGGGGTTATAACTCCAGTTACCCATTTATTTTCGGCCATTCATGGGAAACTCCCATGTCACTCCATTTATAATCTAGGTGTTGGCTTCAAATATTCTTCATTTTCACCCCGATCCCTGGGGAAATGATCCAATTCGACGTCCGCATCTTTTTCAGATGGGTTGGGTTGGGTTCAACCTCCCTCCCTTACGTGACTCATCGGCAAGGTCGGGGGGCCCCCACCTACAGTCGAATCACTGATTTTTTTTGGACCCTTCCGAACCGTGGAAAAATTCTTCGTTCGTCTCCGTCGGCCTTGACGACTCGAAAACCGAAAGAACGCCCCCGGCAGAACGGTGTTTGTCATCGCGACTTGAAGCCTGAGAACTTCTTATTGATGAAGAAAGCTCCTATCAAAGGCCCGATCGATGGATTTTGGGCCCGAAAAAAAAGACTGCGGAAAAACAAACGGCCGAAACGAAAAAACAGGGTGGATTTTTATTTATTTGGAGGCCAAAAAAAGGGAAATTCATGAAACTCCTTAATGTGGTCAAAAATGATCCCAACGGGGATTTTGTATATGTGGAGCATTATATGTATGTATATACATATCATAAGTTTCATAAGCCACCAAAATGAACCGGTTTTGTCCACATTCACCAACAAAGATTTCATTGGAATCAGCTGGTTTTTGTACACTGCCTCTGATTAGGTGGTTGAAGAAACATGCGATTTCTAAAGAAACCCGGTACCTGCTGAGATGATCCATGGATGACTAAAGAAGGCATCATTTTCAACTCGCGGGGGTTTTTCATAAACCCCACCGACTGTCGCTAGACTTTTGCGACTACATGTTGGTCCAAAGTTTGCGACGTCTTGACATTTTTTTTCCACCTGAAAAAGGGGATACAGCTTGGCTCCTAGGTATGAGTTTTTGACATTTAACAAAATAGATACGAACAATTTTCGAACATTTGTCCAAGGCCCATAATTATTTTGGGCATTACCATTCATTAATTTGCTGCAGGCAGAGACATTAATATGCAGTCAACCAACATTCTTTGCCCTTGGACAGTGTGGTAACCTACCAAATCCAAAGTCCTGCAGCTTTCTCATCGAAGGACGTCTGCAAAGGGCACTATTGTTGATGCTTCTGAAATCCGGCCGAGAAAACCACCGTTTGGATGGTGCTAAAACCTTGTAAATGATGGGGTAAACTACCGTTCCCTCAACTGGTTTTGAACGCTGGATTTCTGGTTGCCATCAACTGGGGGATGAACCTTTTTTCGAGTAGTGGAAGAAAAAAAACCCAGGTGACTTGAAAGAGGGATGCGCAACTAATAAACCCCCGCCAAAGTGAGTACAAAATTTTACCTTGAAAGGTGGGCTTCATCCGGGTAGTTCTCTGTGGCTGGCTGAGCTGGCATAGTAACTCACCGGATCCTTTCAAAAAAAACAAACATCTTTTAGCCAACTCACAACATGTCCCCAAAAAATGTTGTGTGTCCATCCTTACCTTTGGTTTTTTCGACTCCGGCTTTTTTTCCCAATTAGTCGGACTCGAAAAAATGCCGCCATGCTCTGGGCAGATAACACCTTGAAGATCATCGACTTTGGTATTGCCGCCCACTTTGAGGCCTTGGAGTTGACTTTTGTCACCCAGGAAACTTGAGGATTTTCCAGCCAGCTATGTTACCGGAGTGTACCTAAAATGGAGGGTTTCCTGAACCTTATGTCTTACATAAGCCGTATCCATACAGCTTATAGGTGAGGATTCCTCCATTTTAGGTACCTGAAATGTTTGGTCCGTTTGTGGGTTGGGTTCCACTGTGGTTGTGTTAAGTGTTGCTGAAGAAATTTATATTTTTTTCACCAACGCTGGATGTATTTTTTTGAGAGTGAAGCGGGGAAGGGTTTCGTTTTTTTCTTTGCAATCGAGAGAAACAAATTCTCATTGCGAATTTCAGAGAGCCTCAATGGATGGTTTTCCTTTTCCAAAGGCAGGGCATTGTTATGATTGCTTAGTGCTCGAAAAAGCGTAACACAAGTCGCACTTTCATAGCGGATTTGAGCACCGCTTAAAGGTCTTCGATTTTTTGACGATTCCAAATGGCGAGATTCCTAGCTCTTAGGTTCGTTGGGCGGTCAGACTCAACATGATTCAAATCCTTGAAAGCCAACCATGACTATCCATGATATGAAGGGTCAATGTTGCTTAGTAACCAGTAAAAAACAAATGAAGTGTAGAATGGAGAAGATTTTCCAGTTTGTTCTTGAAAATTTGAGGGAATTTTCACTGAACATTCTGCATTTTTTGGGTTGGTGTCATACAATGACCCCTTGTTGTAGGTCTATTTTTTTAAAGCCAACAGACTCTCAAGTTTTTGTATGATGCTTCGGTATCGATATATTTTCTGCTTGAAAAAGGTGGATTTCCCTCGGTTGAATGACTCGAGGGTTACATATTTGATATTATTTCATTCATAGAAGAAATAGAGTTGCAGTTGAACTCATTCAATTTTGCTTAAGGTTCCGAAATTGCGTAATGAACTCTTCATAAGTTTAGTGAGTTTTTACGTGACTTGGTACAAGGAGGTCCCTTATACCCAAACAGCCCCAAACTGAGTTGATCGTGGCGTTTTAAATGTCACAGACTAAAAGTGATCAACCTTTATAGAGTCCCGGGGACCTGTCCGTTTTGCCTAGATGATGGTTCCAAAAAATCAAGTGAGCTAAAGGAGCTCCATGATACTTGAAAACACGAATTTCGATATTTGAGAGTCGATACGAATTTCCGAAATCTGGGTGGACTGGATAGGTATAGGGGAAAACAACCCCAAAATTTAACATGAAACCCTTTCACATGTGAAGGCGAAGGTTTGGTTCAGATGATTTTCCGGATTTCATTTTTGGGGGGTGAGCAAATCAAGATCCAGGCATTAAGTTTCGGGGCAATTTTCGAACGCGTCGACCTGGGAGCATGCTAGGCATACCTCCTGAGTTTGCGGGGTGTTCATGTCCTCTCGGTAAAAAAAGCATCACAAAAAAACAGGTAAATAATTACTAGGTGGTGGTTTCGAACATTTTTTATTTTCATCCCTACCTGGGGAAATAATCCCATTTGACTAAATATTTTTCAAAGGGGTTGAAACCACCAACTAGATTACTATCATCATTTTCCAGCCCCTGTGATGTTTAAGGTCACCTTACCACCAACCTTTTAAAGGGACATGTTTTCCACCTTGCCAAACCCTACGCACCTCCAGCCTGGGCATCATCACCATGTCACTACCTTCACCTCCAAAGTGGGCACGTGAAGCTGACTTGTCTTAATTGGGCGACCGGGATCACTTGCGACCTTGACGGGTCCCGACTGACCAAAAAACCACCCAAAAAGGTAGCGGCGAGGAAGAGGAATTCTCGGAATCCCCTGGAAATTTTGCAACCAAAACATCTAGGTTGGTGAAAATATTACCTTGGAAGTCATGAATCCCCATGAAATTTTGCAACAAAAAACATCCGGATGGTTGGTGAAAAATATTACCCAACCCCTGCCCCCTGAAATGGATGGACGCTTGGAAGATGATGAAATATCTCCTTTCAGGATTCGGCCCTTTTTTCAGGAGCTTTTGCGATGTTTTTTTTTTCAGGGAGTGTGGCTAGAACGATAGAACCTGAGAACTAGCTATGCGGTATGCTACCCCGTTGTTTCGTGGAAACTTTAGGAGCGGGTAGTTACTGTCATATGGATGGAAATCCGTAAAAATAGTGGGAAAACTCCCCCCAAATCATCCCATTAAAAAATAGGGTTTTCCATGATTTTCACCATCCATTTTGGGGGCCCACCCCTATTTTGGGAAACACCAACACTGGGGTTGAAAGCAAAAGCAACAAAAAGATGTGGAATGACTTCGCAAGGACAGGTGCTAACTTGCGTCCCTCCCTTTTTTTCAATAACATGTTCCTGGAACCCCAAACAACCAGTTGTTAAACGGATGTAAATGGTGATTTCCACCCATTTTTCATTATGATTTGTTTAATCATCCAAGTTTCAAGCCCACCATTTTTTTTGATCCGTGGTTAAACTTAGACTTCCAGGTTAATAAAAAATCATCAAATTTAGCGTTTCTGGCCACAGGCAGTTGTTTTTTTTCGATCCCACGGGTCCTTTTTATTCGTATTTTAGAGGCTTTTTTTTGCTAAAAACATCCCAAATTCTCAAGCATTTTGTTAGAAAAACCTCCGTGGGTTTTTTTACAACAGTTCCAGGTTGGGGAATTTCTTCAGTAACAGGCCCCACCAACACACCAAAAGAGTCGGAGAAAAGTTGGGTCCCAACAAAAACTCCCTGGGTTTGTGGACCACTTTATGTTTTTTTAAAAAAATAACCCTTCGCAAAATATGGTCGTTTTGGAAAATGATACTTTACTTTTGGGGGCCAAAGGTTATAATTATATAGATATTCTGGATTTTAATGGGTCACTTTTAGTCTTTTAGTGTGTTTGAACTTCGAGGGTGTAAATTTTGAAGAAGACTTGAAAGTTGTGCCATCTACTTATCACGTTCATTAGACTGTTAGATGTTAGCTGGTGCATCAGCACACAGCAGGGGTCGTTGAGGAGATCTTGACGTGGATGAGGGACCAGTGGTTGAGGATTCAAACTGGGTTTGATGAAGATCCACCAAATTGGGTGATTTTGATACCTTTCTACGGGATTTTCATCACCTTGTGGAAAAACTAACAGCTCGCCCCTGAAAAATGGGGGAAACTCCCTCCAAAAAGGAGATTCCGAACTTGGAAAACTAATCATTTTTGAGGTCAATGTTAGTTTTCGGGGGTGTACCAAACATCTGCAACAGACATGTCAAGGAAACTACTGGTAGTTTTCTTTCATTAGCTTTTTCGGGTTATTGCTGTCTCTGGCGTTGGAATCATGACACGTAGTAGTACGAAGACTTCGGTTTACAAAAAAATCAAGGAAAACAACGACAACAACAACAACAACAACAACAACAACAACAACAGCAGCAGCAGCAACAACAACAACAACAACAACAACAACAACAACAACAACAACAACAACAACAACAACAACAACAACAACAACAACAACAACAACAGTTGTAGAGGAAGAAGTGATGGCTTATGGAAAGCAAAGATTGAGTGTTAGTGTTGGTTAATCGAAAAATAGAGCTTGCTCTGAGGATGGCATGCCTCGCTGCTGACAGAGATCGCATCATCCCTGAAGAAAGCCATCAAGAACCTGAAAATGACCTTCTACGGGGTTGCTTGCATTCACTTGAAGTTATGAAACGTTGAACAACAGTGAGTTTAACAGAGTGCAACGGCCAAGCTCAAACTTTAGCGTTAGTGGTGCAGGCTTATTATCCAGAGTCTATGCTGCCCATTCTGGAAGAGATAGCAGATCCTGGACAAAGTGCTGGAATCATCTCCAAGTTTTACAGAACGTGGATTTCAGGCTGGGTAGCTTCCAGCAATGAATTGGTAGGAACTGGCTGATTTTCACATCTTTTTTTCTGAGGAAAAGATGCTTGAAGTTTCGTAGGTGAAGAATGACATCATTGATATTGAGACCTGGGCAAAGGATTGATGTTGCAACAAGAGAGCAGTCTAGAAGACCGCAGTAAATGTCACCCAGTTTGCTAGGCCTCCAGGACTCTAGTGATTTTATTCTTTCGCATCCGTTGCGATATTTTGTGGTTGTTTTGTGGTTGATATCCTTGGTTTGTTTAGTAGCCAGATTTTGAACCACTTTTCTTTTAAAACCAGTTTTTGGATGTTTTTGGTGCTTTTTGCACCAGCAGGTTTCTTGGATACCTACGATGCCTGGGCCAACTCTGTGAAGGCCTGAGTATTGGTGATTTTCAAGGGCCATAAAAATTGCCAAAAGATTTGGTATCCCTATGCATTTTTTTCACTACAGAATGAACAAGAGGACTGTTGGAGATTTTGCCTCCGTTTTTTCAAGAAGCTGCCCTTCCCATGGAAGGATGGCTTAGCGTTGCTGATGGACCTCTATTTGCAAGGGGCTCAAAAACTGGATCCAGTTGGCCCTGGGGTTGGGAGAATTTGGTTGGCCCCAAGTTGCCTCATCTCAGGCAAGCTTTTGCAGAGGACCCAGGTTCCAATGCAGCATTGTGCGTTACACCCTTGTGGTTTTGCGTGCCTAGGTCTTGAAGTGTTGAATCCGCCATACTCGTAGTATCATGGAGTATCCTTGCCAGAGGATATGGATGAGTAAGGAGGAAATGGATGAGAGGATTCGTGGAGGAGGGTGGACATTAATGGTGGCAAAGGTACATGGGAGCCCAGCAAAAAAAGGGATGTCAACCGATGGTTTCGACTAGGAGTTAGAGGGTTTCGCGTAGGTCTGAAGTTGTTTCAGGTGTTCCTGGTACGGTATGTTCCTCGCATTTTCCTTTTCAGATAACCTACTGTTGAATCGTAGTCGCCTTGAAATATTTCAGTCAGTTAATGTCATGCACCCGCGCAGTTGCTCGAATTAAAAGTGCTGAGATCTCATTTCAGGCACCTCTTGCAGTGGTACTGGGCGAGAAGGGCCCTCAACTGGTTATCTATTTCGATGATTTGCCTGACCAAATGGCACCGCAGGCACAGAGGGGACCATTCTCGAAAGCACACAGTTTTAGGATGTTTCAGGAATAAGATGCACAAACATCCTTCCAGACTATGGCAATGTATAGACTTTCCGCAAACGCAGCCCACAGTGTATGTTCTCGTTTCTGTTCCCATTTTACTGGATGCTGTGCTAAGCGAAATCATCTCAACTATCAAATCACCCTATCCTGGCTGTGCTGCAACAGTGTTTCCTATGCTCGAATTTTGAGGTATTTGAGTTTCCTAGCTTCGCAGAATGAATTGCCAACATCTGTTTTGGTGTTTTGGAATTTGCATCTTCAGAACTTTGCAGCATTTTATTGTTAGGACTTTGCACCTGTGGCCAGTTGGTTGCGACAACAAGCTGCTTGCTACGATCAGGCGGAGGCAACCGGAACTTCAGGAACTTCGACTTTGATGAAAACAGTCACCCATTGCACGGTTGCACTACTTTTCATGGTCCATACCTTGCCGATTCTAAACTTCCAACCTGCGGGCAGGCAATGTGTGGAGTAGAATTGGTGGCTCCTACACCACTGGTGGCAGCGCTCACTGAACGTTTGCTCGGATTGAGGTGCCCCAAGTGACGCGGTCCAGTTGTTCAGGTTTGAGGTCCCACCAAAATCCATCCTCAAGTTGATGAGGTCCAGGGAGGTCTGCGGCTTCAAGATCTCAGCTCAGCATCACAAAAAAAATCCTGGTCACAAAATCCCGTTAGCACAAAAACACTTAGGGGTAATAAGTTTGTTTGTTCCCTTCCCCAGTGCCGCTCCCTTTCCTCATTTTTTTTCTCTCACTTGGCGCTGCACCAACGCTGCGCCATTGGGTGACAACGCTCCCAGGCCGCCGATTGTTCCCTGGTCCTGTTGGTATTTGTCACCTCGAAGGCAGCGATGCCCTCAACTTGGGGTGGGGCGGAGGTTTGGTGACTGCCATGTTTGGACCTATGATCCGGTGATCCCCCAAATATTTCCAATGTAAGATTCATCAAAATCAACCCACAAGAGGGCGGTTAGGTGGTTCATGAAATCTTGCACACCAACAAAAAGTAGCTCAGGTGTGTATCTTCGAGTTAAAGGATTGGGTCGTGATAGAGTTCTAGCCAGGTGGAATGCTGCAAATGCCCAAAAAGTCCTGGTGCTGCGCAATGATCTTTGGACCCTCAGCAAAAAGAGCCAAGGGTACAGCTGCGTGGATTGTCAGTTCGTGCTTAGGAAAACTTGAGATTTCAAAAAATCAGGCTTCAGCAAATTCACTACCTTTCTTGTCTCAAAATCATTTGACTTAAGAGCCTTGAGAGATAAACAAGTCTCCTTCTATTGTGGTACATATTTGCAGGGCTTTGAACAGTGGCTCAGACGTTCTAGACTTTCTGGTTGGGAGATTCAAGCACTCAATCCATTACCTTCAGGATCCTGGGATCTTCTTGTTGGAGCATGAGTCAAAATTGAGAAGCCATAGGTTTTGCTGCAAATATAAATCATCAACTTTCCTTCCATGCACCTCTTTTTGAAAATAGTTTAAGGTACTCCTGTTGATTGCCATGGCATTTAACACATTTGATCCTTATCCAGGATGGACTCCACTCCCGGGCGCATCTTCTTTTCAACATTGCAGCACTTCCTGGCAGAGGCCTGCAGAGCTTGTCATGATTCAGGGGCCTGCCCCCATTCGGTGCAATGTAGTGCAATGAATGATACACCTGAACTTGTGGACAGTGAACTTGCTGAAGATGATTTGAGTGTCAGCGAAGGTCACCCTAATGTATATTGTATATCATGTCATGTTTGTCGCCATGTTTGTTATTATTATGCTTGTCGCCATGATGATGATGATGATGATGATGATGATGATGATGATGATGGTGATGATGATGATGATGATGATGATGATGGTGGTGATGATGATGATGATGATGATGATTGTGATGATGATGNGATGGTGATGATGATGACGATGTCGACGACGATGATGATGATGATGATGATGATGATGATGATGATGATGATGATGATGATGGTCATGATGATGGTGAGGATGATGATGATGATGGTGATGATGATGACGACGATGATGGTGATGACGATGATGGTGGTGATGATGGCGGTGATGATGGTGATGATGATGATGGTGATGATGATGATGGTGATGATGATGATGGTGATGATGATGACGATGATGATGATGGTGGTGATGATGGTGGTGATGATGGCGGTGATGATGATGATGGTGATGATGATGACGACGATGATGGTGATGATGATGATGGTGGTGATGGTGATGATGATGATGGTGGTGATGATGATGATGACGACGATGATGATGATGATGATGATGACCAAGATGGTGGTGATGATGTTGATGATGATGGTGATGGTGATGATGATGACGACAATGATGGTGATGATGATGACGATGATGATGATGACGATGACCATGTTATTGTTCTTGTTGTTGTTGTTGTTGTTGTTGTTGTTGTTGTTGTTGTTGTTGTTGTTGTTGTTGTTGTTGTTGTTGTTGTTGTTGTTGTTCATTTCCCACCGTTCCCTGTTCCTCATTTTCACGTCGAGGTCATGGACCCCTTCGAGGTGAGTTTCATCCCGCAAGGCGTTCAGTGGCAGGCCTTGTGGGATCTTGCCACGCTGTGCCTTGACAAAAATGGTGGTTGAAAGGGGAAACCAAGCGCCAAAAATGGAAGTGACTGAGATTATTCTAGAGATCTCTAAGAGTTTTTTTAAGGATCGGACGTGATATTAGTTTACAGCTCAATGGCTCCCTGATTTAATGGTCACTGTGCGGTTGCCAAAGAGTCACTACTTTTGGTATAAACTGCTGGTGAACTTAGCTGTCAGGCTATACGTCGACTCCAAATGTTCCGAACAAGCACTGAGGCGCTCACGTGCCGGCTTATTCATTCCTGATGCTCCTTGGAAGACTTGGCCGGCGGGTTCCTGTTGAGAAGAGCTCACGGGGGAGTTTTCTGAAACCAATAGAATGGCACTTTAAGCACTTGTGGATTGTGGATGCAGTTAAGATCTGAACTGTCAACTGAGAAATTGACGCTGCAAATGCTGTGTCAACGTCCCAGTCGCGGGGGAATAGTTTGAACATTTGCCCAGGGAGCAAGACCAGTTTGTGTCTGGAAATATGTTGTTGTGCTTATCAGCATTGTTCTGCAACCTAGCCCTAGCCATTTCTGATTGCTACATTTTTGCTGAAGGACCCCAATGAACGACTCAAGTCACAGTCACGTCCAATCATTATCTATTTTATCGAACGAGCAAGTCTGTTCATTCCGTCCATCTCAGTCAAACTTTGCGACATTGCACATCCTGGATGCTTTGTCCAAGGATATGATGAAGATGATGTTTTGGGAGGCGTATCTTGGAGAATCTACGAAGCGGATCAGCGTGCATGAACCACGGGTTGGGGTGAGGTACCAGCGACCAGCGTTGAGAGTCCTTGTTGAGGTGCTCTCTCGGTATGCCATTGTGGACTCCCTCGCAAGATTTTTTGGCTCGTCTTATTCCTTCTTTCGGTCTCCCATCTGAACTTTGTGAAAAGGGTATGTAAATAGCAAGGAACTTGTAAAGACGACTAAATGCCGGAGCAGTCGAGAAAAGAAGGGTTGTGGCTATTAGTTGTTTTGGTGAAGGGAGCACGCTGATGCGAACGCAGGCAAGAATCATGAGAAACAACGCAAATGTGTCAGTCCTTCCAACTGCTGGAAGATAGCCTTTGTAGCTGTTCTACTGTAGTGCTATCAGGGCAAGACAAGTGGTACCAGGTTTTTTTGAGGTGTGATTCAAAGACTGAATGCCTCTCAAAGATCCAGTCAGATATCCAACTTTGGGGTCACTTTGGCCCAAAGTTCCCCCCCTGCAGTTGAGCGCGTCTAAGGCTATTACCACTTTTTGTCCAAACACCTTCCACCACTGGTCGCCAGCTTTTCCAAGAGCTTCAAAGATCGATTTCCTGCAGCTTAGTCATTAGTGGTTATGGCTCAAACGTGTTTGACAGAGGAATGATACATACAAGAGATGGTTTGTGTAAATGGGTTGAAATTTCTCGTTGACTCGTGGCGGCCAACATGGAGGTGTTGTGTCTTGATGCGGGCACCTTTTGTCGTAGCAGTAGCAGATGGTTCTAAATTTAAGCCTCAGAGCCTTTCTTTTTGCTGGCCATTGCTGCCATTGCTTCAGGTAGAACCTTTTGGTCTTTCTGATCAGTCACAAGCAGTGGCGGTGAAGATGGATGCACAGGTGGTTCCAGGGTTCCAAAAAACTGAGTAATTATCGTTCATGGGTTAAACAACTCCCAAATGGTGAATCCCCTTTTTTGGAACAACAAGAGGTTGAGGTCCCTTCCTTTTTAGGCAAATCATAGGGGGGTTGGTGAAACACTTGAGGTGGATGCCCTCTTCTGGGCTGGCATGGTGGACTTCGTACGTATCTTTGTCAGAGAGTCAGATTGACTTTTTTGCCTGGTGAAGTATTGATCATTGAAGTTATATAGTTTGTATGTAACAGAAGACAAAATGGAAGACAAATAAGAGAGATACCAACAAAAAAAGTCTAGCAATCCAAGTCTTTTAACATATACATATATGTACATAAATATATATATATATACATCAATCTTTTTGATGGATGTTGAAGATGCTAATTCTTTGGAAGATCTTGGAATCATCTCTAGAGTTCAGCATTCCTTCCCAAGGATATCCACATATTCAGCGCTTTGACTCCATCCCTGTAACTTGGAGTGAGGGTAGGCACTCCTCCAGGTACTGCATCACCAACTTCATGATTTGCCAATACAGTACTCCTTGCTAAACTGTTCTAAAACGGCTCATTGAACAAATTGAACATGATAACATATAGACATGTATATATATATATATACTATCGCATATAGAATTATAGATATAGATGAATATAGCCAGTCCATGTAAGACTTTACCCAGCATCATTCCAAACATGCCAAGATGCCTGGAAAGGCACTGTGGCTAAGGTGATGATCCACGAAATCATGTTGTTGGATCTGGACGCCCGAAGCAGAGCAATGCTCTCAGCTCACTCTGCAACTTGCCACTGATAATTGATACTTCTACCCTTGGTATCCTTGGTCAAACAAGAGTGACCTGCAATGCTTTTGGACAACTGGTTGCACGTACTGTTGCACAAGGGTTTGTTTTGCCCCTCACACGAAGAAAAGGTGACAAGACAATGACCACCAAGGAGAGATGGAACAGAGCCGAGCAGATGTGGCACAGAACCTTCGGAAAAGTCTCAAGGTGAGTCAGATTTTCTACAACCTCTAGCTGCAGGTTTGGTGCAGCTCGATGCAGAAACACATGGCGATCACAAGATTTCCTCCCTTAGCAAAAATCCAGATGAAGCTGATTTTCCAGAAACGATGCGAACTCGTGACAGACATGGAGGTCATTGCTCCAAGGCCTCAAAAACCCCGGGCCCAGTGGAGATTGTGGCGAGCCCGAGCCGCTTGATTCAAAACATCTCTCTTGATGTTTTGAAGAACATTTGAGAGGTCGCAAGATCGACATGCACCTATGTCAGGGAAGCTATACGTCGTGCAGCAATACCCTTTTTGGCGCCAAGATTTCACTTTTTCATGATGATCGTCAACTGAAACCCAGTGTTGAGGGATATGTGGGATGAGAAGGGCTCAGCCGGTTAAGACCCACCTCGAAGCAGAGCCGGGCCTTTACAAACGCCTCTGTGTGGAGTAACCAAGAGCAGATTACTCCGCACAGTTACTCCAAAAGATTGTTAGATAATCATTGAGATGATGAAGTGATTCATTCTCTTTAGCTGGCGACATCTTGCAGGTGTCCGATGGGTGCAGGTCATTCCTTCCGGAACACGACTGCGAGCACCAGGGACGTCCTGGAGTTACCGGTGAAGCCATGGACTGGGAACTTGGCGAAGAAAAACAGGAACAAACGAACCTTAGTTTCATGAAAGAGAAAATTGGCCTAACAACACAATGGATACTAAAAATGATAATCCTGACAATAATAAACAACTAAATAACATAATTTGGAATTAATAAATTAGAAAATAATATATAAAATATTTGGGGGAAAAAAAAATCCAATAGATTATCGATTAATAACATATTATATATCTATAAATTATTTTATTTTCTTTAAAATTTATTAATTATTTATTAATTTATTTTTTTAATATATATATATAATAATTTTATAAATTTATAAATTTAAAATATAATATAAAATATTATTTATATAATAATATAGATTTTAAATTTTTAATTTAAATTTGAAATTAAATTATTTTAAACAAAATTATATTTNATAATCAAAAACATTAATTATATATCCCAAAATTTTTTATTATTATATAATTAATCTTTTTTATTTTAGATATTATCTTAATCATTTTTTATAATTTTATTTTTAATTTCTAAAAATTATCATTATTTTTTATTATCTTATTTTATATTTTTATCTATTTTCTTAGTCTTTTTTATTTTTTTTATTTTTCTCCCTTTTTCTTAATCTTTATTTATCGATAAATTCAAAAAATATATTTAATTTTTCCTTATTATAATTTTAATACGTGCAAATACATAGCTATACTAAATATTATCGGTTTATTCACCCCCCTTGAAATTGAGCTTACACTTTCAAATATCGAATTAGTGTGATGTAGTAAAATTCTGCTAACAAATTTCTTGCCTTAGGCCATTCGAATTATTTCCATTTCTTTCGAAAAGATTGTGATTTTTTCGAAAATTTCGCATGCGATGTGAAATGCATTTCAAATATATTGAAATATTAGACAAACAATATTTTGGATATTTTCATTATAAACTATAATCTCTCTTTCTCTCTATGCATGTAGAATTAATATCTTTTTGATATATTTAGAGCATTGAGTCGAGTGCAGAAGGCACAGATCCCGGAAGAGCAAAGTGCTTCTCATCCAACGCCTTTCACCGCATGTGAGATCAAATTGTGCTTTGAAAATCGAACAGACATCTTTCTAAACATTCTCAAAGTTGCAACTTCACCCTGCGCCTGAAGACAATATATATTCATATAGAGAGTGTGTGTGTCCATTTCTTCAGGTGATTTACGTAGTCTGAGTTTTCCAATCCCTGGAACACTTTCAGGTATTGCAGCAATCATTCCAATATCTAATGACTTGAACCGTACTTGAACCCAAAGGGAACTGAGATTCCACTAAGTACATAGATAGAAGCCGATGCTCTTTGCAATCTGCAGGACGTGACAGAGTGGGCAATGTTCCACAGTCATCTACACTAGTAGCATCAAAACAAGAGTAACCAATCAAATTTCCGATCAGGCAGATTTCAGTCGACAAGTCTAGAGGCAATAGCTTCTAGATGCTAGATAAGATGCCTTGCCTGAATTTGTGGAAGCTGCGCCATGATATAGGCAGAAGGTTTGTTCGCCTTGGATAGGTCAATCAAAGCTGCCTGCTCCTGGCGACAACAGAGCCAGTGGACACCTCTGATTTTAGGTGTCAAGACAAAACCTGTGAGCAAAGTTGATGGTGCCATCTCATCTTCCCATACCATGGGAATGGTGTTGCTCACTTGTGTGTATCAAGACGGCATCTTTGAAGGCCCGTCTGCTTCACCAACAAAACTCGCAACCATTTCGAGACTGGTCCTGCTTATGTCTCGGCAAAGACCTGTGCACAGAAGCACCAAGGGAACAACATGAAACTGAAACACCCCACCAAAGGTCCTCAGAGGATACAATTAAGGAGGAAACTATCACCACTACTACTTTTGTTATCTTTTGTTATATAACCTCCCTGTAATCCCCAAAAACACAAACATGAAGAACTGCAAATTATGATCATCCCTCTTAGTTAGAGCTGAATTTCAATCGATGACGAAACAACAACTTTAGCAACAAAACTTCAAAGATCAGCAGAAACCATCGCAACAGCAACCAACTAACAACCATACTGGTTGGACATGTTAAACCTACTTGAACAACTATTGAATATTTTCATCGTAGACGATCCTTCAAGAAAAAAGCAGCTTTACTATTTGGTCAGCATGTGTAAGTGTGCCTCAGCTCATTTGCTGCGCGGGCATCCAGGTTGTACGTTGCGATCAAGGCCTCGACTGAACATGTTGCAATGACAATGACGATGATGATACTTCTGATGATGATGGTGAGGACAAACAACATACAATCACATCAGACTATCACTTGATGGCGATGGTTATTGTGTGTAGTTGTGGATCAGAGCTGTCTCTAATTCACAAGTTCTACAATACTGGGGGCGGTTCTGGCTGACCTCTCATACGTTTGGAAGTGAAAAGCACTTGCCCCTGTGCATTCAATCAGCACTGCTCCGCGGAGCTTTCGTGACGTTTGTTTGAGGTGGAAATGCCACCATCGATATGTGGAGCCTGTGATCCAACCGGTGCAACTAATCTGTAGTCTTTCTTTCAAGAGCCCCATTGCCCCAAAAATATCAATCTAGGTTCATCCATGGCTTTTCCGGTTTCCTTCCTTAACATGAGTAGCCAGTCATATGTGATTACGGAATCAAACCAAAAACTTTAGCATTTTGGCCGTCCTACCATGTATGCGTGATAAAATGTGATAAATAGTTGAAATCATCATAAACAGACAATAAATCCTAATCCATGAAAGCGTTGGGAACTTCCTTTCAGCCCTGACCTCAATGCCAGGATGTGCATCGTCACCAGGAGGAGGAGCAGGTTGACCCATTCCCTGTGTAGCGGTACCGGAGATTGTCTGGATCGACAATATCAAATGTCAAGCCTCCAAACTACTATCATAACCATGTGTGTCATCAACGTGCAACAGCTAACATCAGCTACATTCCATCAATGTCTCTCATAAAATCAAACTTCAAAGCATGAGCTTGTGAGCTTGTGTTTGCTTTGCTGATCCTTTTTGATACGGAGTATCTGACTTGATGAACATATCGACAGTGATCAGCTTTTAGGGCGCAGCCAAACAACAACTGCGGCCCCTTCTCGCACGACATTGAACCATACCCCATGTGGCCACCCCGACCTGTGCAACGCTCTGACCCTCTACTTCCTTCATACGAGCTTGAAGAACTGCTGATGAGTTTCGTGCTTGCCTGCAAAAGTCTGAAGATTACAACAATTTTTGGATGAGCCCAAGCAGAAATTGGTGACACCTCCACAGGAGTTATGACAGCAAAGTCCTGATTCCGGATATCTTTATGTGACATCGAAGTAGTTGCATTTCCTGCGTACTTTCCCTAAACGAAGGCAAACGCGAGAGGTCTGTGACATGTATCAGCTTGATAGATCTTGATAGCATCTAGAATCTAGAACCCTAGCTGAATATACAACCCAACATCCTCTCAGTCTCACAGTCTTCCACCACAAAAATCAGCCAACCATGTTGGTACTTTCCTAAACCTCATGCTTCACAAAACAAGGTCCCCAAGGTGGGTTTTAACAACAAAAAAATCAACCCAACATGATGCTCTACGCTGCACTCCTCAAGCGGATGGCTGGGGCACCTCAAATCTCCAAGGTCTAGGACACGTCTTTGCAAATCCTGTGGCATCTGCCGCAAGCGCTCCGCAGCCTCTGATATTTTTTCGAGTTGCTGGCGTAGGATAAATTTAAAAACACATATCACATATATACTCATAGTATATATATATATATGTATATATATATATACTGTATATATGCCGCAAAACTTGGAGTTTTTTTGATTCATTGAGCACAAGAACATGAAGCTACTTGGGTGATGTCTTTCCACAAACAGTTAAAATAGATGCAATGCACTGTGATGCACAGATGGAGTGATTTGGACACCACCAACTAAAATCAACTAAACAAAGGTCATTGTCCTGTCCTGCTCTGTCCTTTGGTTACATGGGGCAATACATTGCAAGCAACGAAAAACCAAAATCATGGCCCCATGTGGAAAAAACAAAATTCCTACAGACAATGCGCTTGAAAGAAAGCTTCTTTGCCAGAAAACCTGTCGAACTGTAACGAGCCATTCAGAGCTCCCCGGCATTTGCATCTACAGGATTCTGAACAAGGAAGGCCTGATGGAAAGATTGAACATCAAGGAACATCAAAGATATGCAAATTCAGAAGCAAGTACAGAAACGTGGCACGGCCTGACAAGTTTGCCCATCTTTCCTGATAGAATATGTACATTTTTATTAGTCATATATAAATCTATGTGTGTATATATATATATAATATATACATATATAATCACAATTATAAACATATATGCATACATAAAGACATATTAGAGTATGCCTCCTCAGCCCTGGGGTGTCCCGCACCTCAACTTCTGCCAGCAGCTGACTTGCCAGCACTTCCTGCCAATTCTGAAGCGTTCCCCCCAAAAAAAACATCACCGGGACCGAGGATCACTAGCCAATACCATCCCATCCTCCGGCGTCATTGCCGGCAAGGCTGCTACCTGAGTGCTTTTTGGCACGTCTGCTGCTTTACTTGAAGACAATTGCTAGTTATGTCCATATCTTCCATATCTTGCATATATATATATATATCATTGTAGATAATGTAGATAGGGATCACTGGGAAAGTCTGAGTTTCATCAATCCTCAAAATGTCGACTTTTTCTATACTTGCAAATTGACAGAACTGACAGAAGTATGTCCGAATCAATGTGGATCCAATGCCTGATTTCTCGTCTCTGAATAAATAGCAAAGGTCAAGGGGGTGCTACCGTATGTCGTGATAAATCATGCTTCTCTTGAGCTCCTTAATTTGACATGTATGTCATCAACCTAACAACCATGACAACCATGACAAACATGACAACCTTCACTGGGGCTTCCTGGCCGTGGTGGTTGTGGTGATCTTGGTGATGCGCGCCTCGACCTGGCTACATCACCAACTACTAAGATAGACATAGCCGATATAGCTTTTAAAACAACTACAGTAACTGGTCGTTTTTGGAAGATTCCTGTCCTTTTGGATGGCATCGGGATGGCATTTGGCCATGTCAGTTAGAGAAGAAACCCAGCCTCAGGCGTTTGTGCTGGCCTGAGGTTCAAGCTTCTTTGGAGCAGCAGCGAAAAACACCAACAAACATCCAAACGAGGTGTCTGAGGGAATACCTCTTGACCTGGTATCATATGATTTGGGTGGGAAAATTGTATTCAAAGTCAAAAAAACAAAATCACGCCCTTTAATATTTTGTGGAATGTGTATATACATAAATAAATATATAATATATATAAATACATGTGTTTATCTTTAGACAAGATCAAATCACAAGTTCTTTTATCCCAAATTGGTCTCGAATTCAATCAGCTACATTCCAAATCCGCCGCTGGGCTCCAAACCCTTCTACCGAGTCTGATGTGTCAGAACTGAGCGAGTCACTATCACTGTCCTTCAGGTACAACGCATCATGTTGCTTTCAAATATCTCACACGTAACATAATACAACGAATCTTAGGCGAGTTGAATGGACTTCATAATTTGTTTGATTGTAGGACTATGTGGTTTTGACTCCCACATGCAAAACATCATAACATGCTTGATATCCAGCTTTCTCCATTAAAAACTAAGTTGATTTCTGTCCAATTTGCAGCCCATCTCGCACTTCACCCTTCACTTCTATTACAAGCTAGAAAGGTCGCAAAATGTCACCCTGAACAAACACCTTTTGGCGGTATAAGTGTCTCACCAGCTTCGGAGATCTTACCTCAAAGCCTGAACTTCTTCACCCTCCATCCTCTCTCCGTCTTGTATCATTTCACTGCAAGACTTAATATGGTGAATTATGGTGATATCAACTCCACTCGAAATTTTTACAATACCTTTGAACCACTTCAACATACTCTATATCACCGTTTCAACCCATCTAAAATCCGTATTGTTGTCCATCGCCTCGTCGCCGGGATGGCGTTTCGGCTGGTCCTCCAACTCGACCATCTCCACCGCCACCGCAGGCATCACCTTCGGCACCGCGGCCACCTTGGCCGCGACCGCCTTGGCAGGTGGCTTCGCCAGCGCGACTTTGGGTGCAGGTGCCGGCGCCTTGGCGAATTGAAAAACAACAGGGGGGACAATGGCCCATATTTTCGCCAATTTTTTTAAGTTGGTTCAAGAAGTGAACTACATGAAAACCTGTGAAATGATAGTGTAAAGACCTTTGAGGACTTATAGTATATATATATATATTCGGAGTAATTCAGTGTTCCTACACGTTCTGTGAATGAACCATGTCGATCGATGTGGTATTTGAATGTATTTGACATGCATTATTACATTTGTGATCATTTGTGTCTGTATCAAGGATATCACTTGATCTCTGGATATTAGTGGTACGAGCATTGACGAGCATCATGTTCATTTCCTTTTCTTCCCTCCACTTGGTTGCATTGATTCAATTGATGGATTGTTTGCAATAACTTCAGGGAACGTTTGGCAAATTTGTATCAATAGACTCGTAGGGTCATAGTCATAGGGTATCAAGAAAACACCATCCCCGGTATCTTGTCTCGCAGTGATAGCTCAGCTCAGTCATGGTGTTCACCCGCTTCACTAGTGAAACCGTGACAATATTCTCATCTTCACCTGTCACACTCGCAAAATGGCTGACATACGAGGAGTTATTCAGGGATGACGCCTTCGATTGCGCTGGAGCCAAACCAGGACCATGTGCCTTCGGCTGTCGATGAAGATGTGATTGGATTGGGGTAAATCCATCACCAGCTGTGTCCTCCATATCTTCGATGATATATTTGTAAGTCAATGAACCTCCTTATCAAACATCAGTGGGTTTGTCTCCGAAAAAGATCTGGGGTATTTTTTGGCATGATTTCTCATGCCCCAACCTTGGCGACGGCAGCTGGAGCCATTCCGGATGTTGCAGCTGCCTGCCAAACATAGGGTGGTTTCCTGCTTGTCAACAGGTGCTGCTTGGAAGATCCAATGGCAGGAATAGGAATCATTGGGAACATGGACAAATCTTGGGTAGTGAAACATCTGTGCCCTAGCAATGGCAACATGAACCGCGATGTGTGAAACAGGCGGGTTCATTTTGCGAGACTCTGGCAAGTTATCCAAATGACCCGCGTTTCAATATCTTCACACTGACGCAATTGTCTATATGCAAGGTATTGCGCGATGTTGCGCGGTCATGTACCTATCGTTTTACCACCAAATTCGGGGACCCATGGCTTCTTGCACAGCAAATACCCACCTCCACCTCACTGTCGCTGCTGTCACTACTGCTACTGCTGCTGCCACCGCTACTGCTGCTGCTGCTACTACTATCCTGGGCTTGCTGCAAGGGGGCCGCTGCACCTGCGCAGCATTGAAATGAACAGGTCATGATCTGACGAGATTGCGAGATTGCACCAGGAACATGATATGTTGTGATATTAGTTGTGATATCAGTTGTGATATGATACAATTCAAGGATACAAAATCTGGATCAATACTCAAGCATTCCTCTTCAACCATTTCCCAAGTAATCTTTGCTGTGACCCAACGCCTGGATGGATTGGCATTCCTCCTGGATTGGCGTTCACGTCGTACGTTTCATGCGGATGTGTTCTAAGCATCTTGTTACTGTAATATAACTCTTATATACTTCTTGGAACCATTCACTCTCATAATTCTTCATGTCAATGACTCATCATTGATCACTTCTAAGGTGATGTTCACCATTTATATTTTCAGGCCAAGAGCTCTATGAAAAATTTGGTGCGCCAAACACGGATTCCCTAGATGAAAACAAACCCAGCGTTGAAAAAGATGGCTCCATGTTTTCATCTCTCCTGGCATAGTCGGAGCCATTGGATGTGGCATAGGCATCGCATGTGGCATCATGTGTGGCATCGCATGTGGAATCGCATGTGGCAGCCAATGATGGCCTGGAAAGCAACGTTGCAGGAAGGTCTCCAACCATTGGTGATACATGGTGATACCATGAAACTGTTTGCTTTGTACTTCACAGCATTTCTAAGTTTCCTAGCATGAAAATGGCCTGGATTTTGATGGTGTGAAATCTTTGAGTGCTCACAACATACTTTTAATTTCGACGGAAAAAGCTGGGCTTGGAAGACATTGTGACACAACATTCCAGGCCTGGAAATGCTTGTGGCATCATCATAGGCGGCATATGAGGCCTTGAACGTTGATAAGTTGATCGAGATGGTGAAAAACACGAAGATGAGTTGCACCATCCAACAAAGAGATCACCAGAATCCAATCATACACTCCAAATGTATCCAAATGTTAGATTCCAATTTTGTTTCCATCCAGTGTCTGCTTCACCTTCAGGTCAGGCATCTCAACAATCAATTGGGGGCAAAAAAAATTCTCTGTCACAAGCTGAGAGCCGCGGACATCATTGGCGCGGCCATCATTCCCGGAAAGGCCGTGGCCTAGGGCTCGGTTTGGTGGTTGTAATGAATTTCTAGATTACGATTTGTCATGTCATCGAAATCAATATCTGGGACCCAGGGTCATTTTTTTATTTCCAAAGAAAGGCAACAAAACATCTGACATAATGAATGATTTCATCATTATTTCACAATATCAAACACATCATCAAAAACGTCCTGACACCACCAACACCTAATATAAGAGCTGCGCACCATCGTTTTGCTTGCCTTCTGGCTCTTGCCAATGGTCAGGGTCCGGTACTTTTGTCAGCGCCGATCCCGTTCCATCCGTTCCATCTCCACTGACAACGCAGCTGCGCCCAATGGACAGTAGCTCTACCGAACTGCTCTCGAGGTCTTCGGTTTTCAGAGCCCTCAGCAGTGGATCACCTAATGATGAAAGATGCTGCTGGTGGCTTGGATGGTTTGGGGAAGTTGAAAGGTTGCCACTACATATGGGACCTCCCAAACGAAAATGAAACATGAAACCTATTTTCAGTACGTCCTTCCAATCTCATTCAAACCAACTAACATAATTTGGGAAGTACAGTGTCCCAACATCTCCCCGAAAATCCGAGTTAGTCGACCTCCACTGTCCAGTAGCAACGCCGAGGAACGGAAGAGAAGGTTGAAGGTCAAGACGTGATCTTCAACAACCAGACCCTGTGTCAAACACAAGAGTGAAATTGTGATTCTGAGAAGCTGCTGCATGATGGTCATCATCGTTTGAAGGTAGTTTTGAATGATTTTTGCGGAATATTGGTCAAGTACTCAAAGGCCAAAGGCCAAATCTTGAGAGAATGTGCAAATAGACAACGCCAGCTACAAACTCTGCTTTCTTGGAAACACATGGCCTCAACATTCCCTGTGAGTTCTCGACCTTCTGAGAAGAAACCTTATTGATCGCAGTGCGGAGAACGTAGTGCATGCTTCAAATTTTATCTACTAGGCTCGTCCTCTTTCTCTGACATGTGCAGTGGATCCTCAACAAATTCCTGCTGTTGCGACTCATCGTTTCTCAGCATCTTTCACGAAGCAAACAAGAGTTCTAGTAACTAGTAGCTTTGAACTTGGTCGTCACCTGAGTTTGTGGAACTTATTCTGCTCTTGAGGTCCCTGCTCGCCCGCAACACGTGTAGGCGTCTTTGCACCTCTTCTCGAACCATCTCCCATGAATCTTCCATACCTCAGAGAATGCGGCACCTTTGGCATGGCAAGCCTTGAAGTTATGCGGTGAATCCATCCATGGGTTTTGGGCTCCTAAGGTTCCCGAAGCACCCACGACACCTGGACCACACCGCTATGCCAGGCTACCAACTAAAAAGGCCATCACCAACTGCTTTGCTGTTTTCAGTTCGATAACCACCTGACTGGAGTAAGGTTGGCAGGAGTTTCACATTGGAAATAGCTTCGTACGGATGGGTTACTAGGGATTTCAGGCATCCCAAATTAGATAATGAATCCGCTATTGACGGGATATCAACCCATGCATTTGTCAGACTCTGCTAGACCACCCCCAAGCGAGAACTCCCTGGCCGTTTAACTATGGTGTATAGACTTGTCAATTTACAGAAAAACAGGCACAAGATAAACATTTACAATTTGTATCATGTTGTAGAACTGTATACAGGAAACAAATCTTTGTTGAACATCTAAACATGTTTCACCAACCGTACCGTCCGATACCACACAAGGCTCTCAAAAACACCACTGCTGGCACCTGGGCAGCTTTGGTGAAGATATCCAACGGTGAGATCTTCATAGCCCTTCCGTGGAAGGTGGACCAGCGAAAGCTTCATGGGACTTTCCAGGCTGCCATAGTCATACAGAGTCATACATAATACAATAAACATCTATACAGATCTATACAGATTGTATTCATAGTTGATAATCAATGACAAACATAAACCACTTTAATATCTATTTATAACATATATGAACAGATTACAATGATTACAGTGTTAATTTCCTACATTCATATGTTTAACATTTTTGAACAATGATGATTCAACACGTGTTGCCTGTTTCGTTTTGGATAGATTCCTCCTCTGTCTTCCTTAGGGTGCTTGATATCCTCTGTGGTCTAAATGTGTGAGGCAATGTCGAAGAAAGCTCACTAAAGCAAGTATACATCATCTGGATGCACCTCGTCTTTGCATCCACGCCAGCAGTGAGCAAGGCATCACAAACTTCGCGATGTCCTTGGACCTGAAAGTATTTTGAATTTGAGGTATTCAGTGGCTGGCTATGCATCTGGTCATCGTGATATGCCAAATGGATCCAATTGGCTTCCAAATGCTAAACAAATTGCCATTAAACACCATCGCACCAGGACAAGCTGATAAGCTACATGTAGACATAATGACACAAATATTCCACTGGGAATCAGGCTGCGGCCCTTTCCAAAGGGGTTGGCACACATATACGCAAACGTTGGAAGCACAAGGAAATTTCCAGTAGTTCGCGGAGAGCAAAGAAGGAAGTCCTGCCATGCTCAGCATCAAACAAAAGAAGGGAAGCTCCTTTGATTCCAAGAAAGGTGTCTTTGCAATTAACCTCCAGGTGACTACCATCCAATGGGGGAAGGCATTAGACAAAATTCAAGACACTTGGATTGACAATTCTCAATCTTGCGTGTTGCTCTGTGTCTTGAGCCAAGCGGCGCAAGAGGTGCAACCAAACTGGTAGCACAGGTCTTGCTGCCTAATCTTCTATATGAACGACAAGAACCTTGGAAGCACATCCGATGCTTCATTCGCAGCAACTTAAAGAACCCAAGTATGCTCTACTGTAGTGATGTACAATACCAGGACGATGGATTCCTGACAGTTCCCCTTAAGGTAAAATTGTCAGGCGATGTGGAAGCAACGAAAGCTTCCAAAAAAGTTGCCAAAATGTACACAGGACCTTGCTGGATACTAAGAATGACAAAACCTTGCAGGTTGTTACGATAGCTGGGGATGCATTTACCCCCCTCTTACAGCACAGTGCGACATCATCTGCTCTCCTCGCATCACGTCCGTTGATCATAATCAACTCATCCCCTGACCGGAGGACGTCCTTGGCCCAACGAGTCTGGACATGGTGCCAGGAGCTAAGGGCAAGATATGACCATCCAGCCCCAGAATCTCTGATTTCCTGAACGATACTGAAAAAATACCGCCAAATTTAAACCAAAAAGACCAGCATCGAAATTGCAGGGGAGGCGGTGATCAAGTGCTGGACTGCTTTCGCAACAAGAAACGCTACTCACTTGTGGATCACAATGCAACTAACATAACATAGCAACAAAGCCCATACTGTAAATCTGATTAAAGCCACAACATGCCCATGTTGGAACTGGACAAAGCGGATCAGTACATTAATATATAGTATAGTTTGAAGAGGGGATGTATAATATGAATAATATGCTTTTCAAGGTACCCCTCCAACTCAAAGCCGTTTGCTCCCGTAATGGATGGAGCAACACCATCTGATTGGTGCCCAGGGGAATATTTGAGTCGTCAAGGATCATGGTTTCGAAATTAAGGACTGCCTTTTCTGCTTTTGTGCTTTGAGTTCGAGACAGACTCATGGCATAACTTTCCCACACCGCTGCGTACAAGAGTCTTCTCCCATCTCCAGCATCTCTTGATTCCTTGGCAAGCTCCAAGCAGGCTTCTTTTCTGTTGTGGTCAAGTCAAATGCCATGTCCTCATAATTCCAAACTTTTCCGAAGCAAGGACAGCTGCCCAAGATTTCTGACCAAACACAATCTTTCCTGCTACCTCATCCAAATCACTCTCTGACCAAACTCAATACACCAAACATCCTTGTGCAAGAAAAGCTAAGATTTCTGCAAAAACAATCAACTCTATGACAAGATCAAGAACTCCTCTTAGGCTTCTGTTGTTGCAAAATTCGATCAACCCTTTCTCACCTTCCATCCAAGTTGCCATTCTGCTGCGGGGCTCTTCTCAAAGACTGCTTCCAGGACCCTTCGCAGCCCCTCAGCACAGTCGTACCATCGGGTGTCAGGATTGATGGTTTCAAGAAATTCCAGAAGCAATTTGGGAAAATGGCTTCAGTGATTTAAGGTGAATGAAACTAATTTTCATCTTTCAAAAAGGTTTCATCTTTTAAGATATCGACGAGTAAGCTGCACTGCATTATATAATTGCATCAAGTGAGAATCGAGATGCGAAAGAGCGTAGCTGACACGGAGGAGCAAGTCTATGCATGTGAAGGCACAGGCCCATGCACGAAAGGAATGGGTCAGTTGTAACATGTGCTTGCAAAGGGCTGGCAGTTGGAAGGACTGCACAGCAGCCAGAAGCTTCGGAAGGTGCGCCCCTAAAGTACATAATATTTGTCTTTACAACATACTAACATAACTTTTCAAATTGAACACAGGGCAAATCACGGTGTCAACCTTCTCCAACAGTATTCTGCCCAACCAATCTACAAAGCCAAACAAAAAGGTATCTTCTTGCTGCATGAGTCCAACTTTCCATATCAACCTTGACATGATAGAAATGATTGCACAGGCACGACAGGGGCAAGCAGCACCACTACCCAAGTCCCTCGTCTCAATCGGTTCATCACTGAGTGTTCCCGACATCAAAGCGTTGATCCCAAACAAAGCCCCAAGAAGATGTGAGGGATGGACGTTGAAGTTCCATCATCAGCTGTTTTCCTGTAAAATGCGGTGAAGGTGGCATTGATCATGATGGGAAAAGATGGGAAAAAGGATGACTTCAAGAAACTGGAGGAAACTAATTTCAACAGGTCAGAAAGCCTTGTGACCTCACAGAAAATGGATCATCAAGTCCAGGGATTCAACAAATTGCGCATGCAAATCGTACATCTAGAGTTGAAAATTTCTACCCTGGCAGATAACGGGGCAGCCCTTATTACTGTGCCCACTCAAAGCCCCCCCGCCTTGCCAATGTAAATGTGGATCTGCCCTGGGCAGAAAGCCAGTCAATGTAAGAATGACGCAAAATTGCTGGACCACCATCCAGTCGTGATCATGAACTTGTCCCAAAATGTCCCATGAATGCATGACTCAAATTGAAGGCAACGCCCCATCCTACACAATTTGAGGTAATACTGAATGACACTTCTGATTGACGAAAGCTTCGCTTTCAAAGCTGCTTCAAAGTCCATCTCTTGATCAAGCATATCACTGCAAATTTGCCCATCTCAGGGCCTAGATAACTGTCTGGTAATCCCAACCACATCACGCTTGCAAGTACCAATACTTCCTTGATGGTAGTCCAAATCCTGCGCCACCCTTCAATATATACAAACCATCAAACCCTGTATTATAAACCATGAGACATCAACTACCAACTGAAATTGGTTGGTTAACAAGACTTTACCCATCAACCATCATCAACCAATGAGTACCCAATGGTATCATTTCCCGTTCCAGGCCTGGCGGCCAATAGAGATTTCACCACCTCCACGTGGCCATGTTCCGCTGCTACCGCCAGCGGTGTCACATGCGTCACCAACTCGAAAATGAGGTTCACCTGCGCCAAACTGGTTGTGGTCGGTCTGATTTGAAAAAATCAAGAAAATCTCAATCATCAATGATTCATAATGATTCATATGTCTCGATCATTCATTTGAGACATGTTGAATTGCCAAATCATCAATGATTCATACGTAATAATTCCAATGACTTGGCCATTCAACATGTCTCAATCGCCGCCTCATGCCACCGTCGAAGTTGGGAAATTTCATGCCTCAGCAAATGCGACAGAACTATTCTCATCGGGGTGTGGTCATGAAGCAAAATGGCTAGTATCTGTCTAAGATGAAGCTTGTAGTATCCTGCAGTAAAGTTGCATAGAGAAAAGCTCACCAAAGTCTAGCAGTGTTCAAAGGTCTATGACTGATCCCCTCTTCAACTACAATCCATGGAAAAAGGCCACAGTTTGACAATTTGGAGAGTTTTCCGCCACCCAAGAGTTTGCAGAAAAAGTGACGGATGTAGCATGATGTTTGCAAAATTTCACGCATCGTACAACTAGTGGCTTTAGTATGCTTTAGTAGGCCCTGTTGAAACACATAACAAATATATCACATTCACACACGTGGGTACATGCGGGAAGGGGGTAGGTGAAGGGGGGTTGAGTGAAAGACCCATGAAATGTCAAAGAATAACTTCGGATTTACATTTTGAATATTTTTGAATCCAAAAAACAATCAAGCGGGGCATCAATAAATTCTTCAAGCATCCAGGCTTCGCCTCGTTCCACATGTGTGACTACCTGGCCCCATGGGCACAGCTGGGTGCACCACCATCCACGACGACCATTGACTTCAACAAGCTCATCGCCTGCAGCCAAGTGTTAAGTTCTGTAAATTTCTAGATACGTTGTAACGGGCCTTAGGGAGTCTTGGGGTTGGAGCAATTCAAGGGAGGGAGAAACCTCTATCAACTGAGTTCTGTCAGTCCCCTGAGGTGTTTCTTCGACTCCCTTCCACGAATGCTCGAATCGACTTTCTACTTTCTAAGCGCTTCTGGCACAGTACACTTGATGCGCAGTGCAATCTTTGTATATGGCATCCACTTGTTTCGCTCGAGGTCTTGTGAGGTCGTGGAAAAAAAGAACACTCGAGCATGTTGGAACAAACCATGGCAAAACCAGGTTTTTATTCACACTGATTCAGCCCCACCACACCTCTTCGCAGTATCTCACCACCAAGGGAAGCATTCCTTGGTGTGCTTGAGAGCAGGTCATCGACAGAAAGTCTACGTGAATCTTTAAAGAATCCTTACAGTATACCGTAGTAGTTCCGTTGAATCATGTTGAATCAAGAAGTCGTCCCAACTCTCTTGGCACCTAATGTTTGATGAACGATGATGGACGTAATTTGACGGACATCCAAGAAGAGAGTTTTCAAACTGTAACCTTGGCGTTTCAAGTCTGATAAGCGGACTTGCTTGTCTTACACTCCCAAAGTTTAACATAGCCCCTGAAAAATGATGGTTGCAAGACTACTTTCCTTTTGGGAAGGTAACTTTTCAGGGGCTATGTTAAACTTCAGGTGGGTATCTTTTTGGCAGGTGGATAGCGCGGTCAGGCTTGCCACATATGGAAGAACACAACCCCCCAAGGGGAAAAGTCTCAAGAAGCAGAGGCACAGAAGCCTCCAACACAACACGTTTCACGAGCAACTACGTCAAAATTTGGTGTAATGTAGAGTCTGGATGAGTCTAGAACCAGTAGACCATCTGCAAACGCCTGTCAAAATCTAAGAAAATTGATGAAAATTGTACATTGCACTTCCGTCATGACATTTACAGGCTCTTTCGATCTCTTTGGTACTAGAATTGTACTAGAAACACTCCCCAGCTGTTTGCTGTTTGCGTATTTGCTTACCAAGAGGCTGCTCATTCCAGCGCTGTGCTGGGCTCCGTTTCGTCACATCGATGTTCTCCAGAATCCGACGCCTGAGGTTTCACCAAACACCGATGATCTTTTACAGGAAAAAAAGAAACAAATCATAAAAAAAGCGGTTGAAATTTGAAGATGCACTAAGAAATAGACTGACATCATGGAAAAATCAAAGAACCATCATGACTCCTCTATATATCTCTACCAGATTTTATTGGACTAACGAGAGGTTCATAGTTCCATCCAAACGCAAAAAAAGGTCTGGACACCTTTGTTCATAGGCTTACCGGCTAGGCTAACAGGCTAACAAACGAGATAAGAGAAAGCATTGGGCCAATGGCGATTGATGATCTCTCCATTCGAAGCCCCAGACTTCTTCACCTCGGTCGAGTTTACAAGGGCTTGAAGGAAGAGACATCCCGTAGTAATACAATTTCAATAGACATTTGAGACTGTATGAATCCGGTTGAGTCGTAGTTGTAGTAGCAGCTAGAAATACTAAGCACACCCAAGTTGCCCATGCACAAACATATGTTTCCAAAATGCAGTCCCCCAAAGTTTAGCAATCCGTGTTTCATGATGACGTGATGCTGGAGACAAAACTATTAAAAACAGTATGCAGCTTGTTGGTCTCTGCATCGATAAAAACAGCTGATGTCGTGGTCAATCTTCAATCAATCATTCAATCAATCAGCATACATCCAATCTCTCTCATGTCCTCCAAGATATGGACTAACACCAACCTCCATTTGGACATTGACGTGTTTCAAGGACAAGGCGAAAATTGAGGCACCCCACCAGGTTCACGCAAGAGCTCCAAGTGCAAAGTGCGAGTTCCACGTCGACCATCAACATCCGCAAGTGAACTGATCAATTGATCCTTGGTTAATAGGTACAATAGCATTATTCATGATACTTTTTCAAACTGCAATCTACTACATAACAACGGCTTTTGTGTGGGGAGTTGTTGGATCAATGCAGGTGATCCTATATTCACCTCTATGACCATTAATTGGTCAATTTCATTCAATTTCCACAACCTTATTTCTCGCAGCTACCATGCGTGATCACCATTCACACACCCCACTTCAGTGCATACGAATCAAGATCAATTTGCAATTCACTCCTCTACACTTAAATGGAATCCCCAACAAAAACATAAAACTCCTCGAATATTGTAAATGCCCATTCAAGAACACGCCTCAAAACAAAGAGGGACCAAATGCGCCAATGCATGACGTCCCACCCTCCCCCATCCAATGCAAGAAATCGAGGCACAACCGCTTGCAAATTTCCTTGTCCAGCCGCCATGAAAAGGTCGAAGAAAACCTTCAATCCATGCAGATCAGCCATTGATGCATGCGATCGATGGTTGTAAGTTTGAAATGCTACGAAACCTTCAGCCTAACTTTCAACAAACAAACAATCCTAGGTTTGTTCAGGTTTTAAATCTGGTGGCATGTTCTTGGTTTGAACCCACAACCATTGGGTGACACAAACTCGGTCCGTCACAGGGGAAGGTGGAAATGTTTAGCAACAACAATGTGAACACCATCCTGCAAATACCAAGAACATCCAAGAGCCATGATACGATTGGCCGTTTGCGTAAACACATTGTAAATATCTACTGGTTGCCACTGAAATGAGCCAATCATCACCCTCATTTTTTTCATTCAATTGCCTCAAACATACCGTTAGGCAGTCCAAAATTTTTGGCAATTACCAACAAGGACTGCATTGAAATGTACTGATGTGGGCGCAGCACAACAGGCACTGCTGACCGAATTCACGTCACGCCCACAACGTCACCGGACAAGAGCCTCTGACATGGACCCTCGGGTTGTTCGTGGGCTGGGCCTCCAGGAAGCGTGAGAAATGTGAGAATTGTGGGAAGATACTTTGCACACGCTTGACTTTGGTAAAGCATGCGCCGGCAGCTCACATTGACCCCACGACGGCTTGCAGATCTGTGCGTGACGCTTGTGGAAACAAACTTTCTCATTCGACGCAAACAGGCCAGCACTTTAGTCAGACTGCGGCTTCGCACGATGTCGCGTCTGTCTGAAATTCTGCATGGTAGTGCGGCGACCAAGTTACAACTCAGGCGACAAGCGTTCGAGCGCTCTCCAGCTGGATAGGAGCTGGAATATTGTTCGAACGGCTAGGCACCAGCTAATGGCCGGGGCTGAACGCATGTGTTATTGGGATTTTTCCTGCTGCTGACAGCGATTCATCCATGTCTAGGTTCCATGGGAAAAAATGTTATCCATACGAAGAAGATAACAAGTGGGGTCTCGCTGTAGCCAAATGCGCAATTCGACATTCATTTCCCTCGATAGCACCTCTTGTGATATTGTAACGCGCATCATGCACATTGTACAATCTGCATTCTCCAATATCAAAACACATAGTTGGCATTTACTTTGTTTGTGAATGTTGGAAATGTATGGAGAATACGATGGCTTGCCATGCACGCAAAAAGTGCGTAGCTTCAAAAACATTGGCAAGCGCAGTAAACTTGAATGTGGTGGCAGAATCCGAAGGTGGACAGTGGATGACAGTGGTCCATTTTTTTCTGGCGAACGATGTTGCAAATGTATCAAAAGTATCGTACTATTGCTGATGATTTTTGGAAGCCATGCGCACATTACGTGCAAAACATTATGCGCACATTACATATGTTTTTGTTTGCACGTAATGTGCGGCATAGCTTCCAAAAATCATCAGCAAACTTCAAGGTGCTGGGACAAGCCGCTTCACAAGCTTGTTTACAAATGATGTTGCACATGAATCAAAAAATATTCATAAAAATACATACTTTTGCAGTCAATATGGGCTTAGTTTGCGAAAAACTTTGGCAAACGCAGTAAATCTAACAGGGGCAGGCTGACCTTTTTTTCCCCGCAAGATTGATTAACAATGTGTGTACTTATTCACCGTACCCGGTGCCCTGTACACAATGAAGCTTAGATTGATTTTGAGACAATGCATCTTGTTCAACCCAGATTTCAAAATATCTAGAATAATGTTCTACTTACTTGAAACGCATTAGCCCTGGGTGCGTCGGTTCCGCGGGAAAACCATGCGTGCAAGTTCCAGGAACGTTGTAACACCACTTTCCCCCACCCCCCACGCCCGTCTCTCTGTCTTACATATCATCCACTATGTGTCTCTCCAGGACGAAGGAACCCTTTCCACCCGGCAAGGTCTGGTGTTGAGCTGATGCCCTTGACTGGCTGACTATGCAAAGTTGTCAATTCTCAAAGTTATGCTTCAGCTCCAAACACATATCCCCATGATACACATGATACAAAGATTAAAAATATTGGGACAACTAAATCTCATGTAATGTATCAATATTTTGCCAGGCATGCGCCAGGACACTGAATTGCCTTCCTTGTGGTTTCCTAGTCCCCAAAATGTTAGCTTCCGCAAATCGGCAATCACATGACGAGATAACATTTATCAGGGGTTGCTGCAGGAGAATGGAGCAAATGTGGCGGCATTGGTCGTTGTTATGGGAGCATCGCCAAGGAGCATCAAGGAGCATCTATTCAGGACCCGCAAGGGCAAAATAGTTGGACAACCTCGTCAAATAAGTTTCAATCACCCTGAGGCAACATCATTTGCACAAGCTTATATGGCAATTCTTTTTTACGGATTTCACAAAGTAACAACTTCCTGTACGAGCCTCTTTTCAATCTTAAGTGTAGCAAGCAGTATGGATGAAACCGCCAATCCTTGCAATCATCAGCCGGCACCAAAACCCAGGCGCCTTTGGCTGACCTGGTCGGTTTGATGGTTTTTTCCCGTGCCAAGTGGAAACACGTAGACACAATCACCATGAAGTATGCAGTATGTTTGGTAAAGAGGACTTCTAAGTCTTGTATTCTCTGTAGTGAATGCCACATCTTTCACTACAGCTTGGTGTACTTCTTTTTTCAGCGGTGTTCATTAATGTGTGCATGTATTATGTTTTGGATCGACCTGTCACAAGATGCCGGATGCAAAACCATTTTACAGGGCAAGGCCAATGACCAAAGGTCTTCAAAATCCAGCCTTCCTAAGTTTTCAAACTCCTTATTCAGCAGCGGAGGTCGGCTGAAAGAATGCAAGCCTACTGTAGATGTACATATCATTTTCATATTTGTATTCTGCAGCAGTTGCATATCAAGCGCAAGACCACGAAGAAACTATGTCTTCTTAGTATCTGGTTATGGTATGACCCGGTAAGTACTCGAAGCTGAAAGGGAAGGCATATGCACCTGTTGTCACGGTATTTGACACACAAAAACACACCTCACTACCTGGACGGAACCCAGGCCGTATGGGGAACACATGTGTAGAAAGAACATCTGTAGCATATTGGGCAATAAATTAACATTGCTCTAATATGCTATCAATAATACAATTCTGATACCATATAGTGTATCATATCAAATGAAAAAACACGACTAGTCATATGCAATACACATAGCATGATTTATCGTGCATGATGCAGAATAGAGCATGATCTGGTAGAGAACAAACGACATACCGTAGTTACATGTAGCTACTATATGCTACTATGGTAGACTTCACTCTACTATCTTACACTGTACAAATACTATACATCATACGCAACTATACACAACCAAACTATGTACAAAACACTGCGAACGTATATAGAATTTAACACATTGTACTCTGCGTGTGCAGTGCAAGTCGAAATGATATGATCTAATTTGGTGTGGCACGATGTAGACAACGCGCGAGAATCTGGTACAAGGTAACACATCTTGACACACCAATATGATAGGAAACAATGGAATACGATCCACGACAAACTCTTTATGGACCAAGTACAAACATCTACACTACTACATTATATAGGTTTTGATGGTTCAATAGAAGGCTTTTGGAGATGCACACCCAAGGTGATTTTCTTTGATTGTCTTTTCTCTGGCCCCGAACAAATGACACGTTGTGAGTCAATCCATGCTCGCCAGCCCCAGGAATCATTAGAAACTACAGTAGGTTGAGCTTCGTTGAGACGAGTGCGCAAAAACAAAGGAATCCTTCCAAAAGTACTTCCGAATAATCGTTTCATGTCTGTAGTGTTCAATACCCGAATGAGTTGGTGGGGTTCCCAACACATCGATATTACCGTGGATGTCCTACTCCCCACCGTCAAGACCTCACGATCCAAGGGAGTTCCGCTGGAAACACCACAAGTATTCAACCTCAGTCACAAGGAATTTGCAAATATTTCCAAGAAAGCTTGGCTGTGCAAATCATGGAGAGAAACAAATCCTTCGAATTCCGTTTTGAGAACCTACAAACAACAACCGAAGACCACAAAGTTGACCTTCCTTGATGAATCGCATCACTCCAAGATAACTTGGCCTCCATGCACTTCCAACAGTTCTGGGTGCCCTTTGGCGAGTTCAAACGCCTCAATTCGCTAGAATTGCGGGCTGTACCAAGTGATTTGATTTGTTGGAACGCCAAAAACGTGATCCCAAGAGACTTACTGTAAATTCTTCCACATATAAACTTGGAAACAAATATCTTGGAATTTTATGGAATTTTGATATCTGTTGATCGCGTCTTACACGCTGAGGTGTGGTGGTGAGGGGTCAGCATTGCAACTTCAAATTCCCCCAAGCGAGATCACGAACCGTTGATTCAACAACCCTTCCAGATGTGCGCGGGAAAACCCTTCTATTACGCGATCTCCATTTGATCTTTAACTAATTCGAGGATATATTTCCACACAAGTCCGCTCTGAGAACAGCGATCATAGCTAAAGCACTTCGCTATCAACGTATTAACAAACAAAAGGATGCACCCATGCCTATTCAATCAACTGTGTCGGATGAGGACTTTGGGGAAGACTACGACTTTTTGAAACCCCTACAACAGATCACAACAGAACATGTACTACAACAGATCACAACAGAACATGTACAGCTGATTCCAGCTGCACGTTTTCTGTGGTGGCCATACTCGAGTCCGTCTCAACAAACCGATGTACAGGCAGCACATAAGAATGCTCCAAGCCAATTGCTATCATCCCAGAGGCCCGAAGAATCAAATAGTGTAAACATGTCCGAGTCAACACACTCCTTTACGATCTCTTATGAGCTTCCGCAACCAACACGCCATTACACACAGTCAGACACAGCCTATATCCGCACATATCTCTACCCATTTCCTGTACTCCATCAACCATTGCATGTCGAATGATATTTCTGCCAAGTGGAAGGGTCATTATGTAAGGATCCCTTCCCTTAAACAATTTAGTATCCATCACAATACCATTCGGGGATGTATATAGATGCAATCACATACATTATATATATATATATACACGACATGATACCATACATAAGTTGCAAAAGTATACCAGCAGCTACCACACCACTTGTCAAACTTTTGATGTTTTTTCTTCAAATTTGCCCCATTTTTCTTCAAAAACCTCCGGGTTCCCTCACTGTTTCACCATTGGCCCCCAAGGCATCAGGGTCGCCCCTGGCCATCAGCAGCTGGGCCAACAAGGAGGCATTGCCTGTGTCTCGGATGGATTTTTCAACAATGACTTGGGTGTTTCCGAAAATAGTGGTACCCCCAAATCATCCATCTTAATAAGGTTTTCCATTATAAACCATCCATTTTGGGGGGTACCACTATTTTTGGAAACACCCATTTTGGGGTGATTGTTTCAAAGGGAAATTTTGGGATACCCTTGGGAGGGTACCCTAGCAGTTGTTCCCCCAATATTACCCTATCAACCATTACATAAGCCAACATTACCCAATTTTTCCCTTTGATTGTTTTGAAGTGGAAGCAAAAATTGCCAAAATTGCATGATTCGAAGCATGGGATTATTTTGATGTTTTTGTGATGCTGAAAAATGAGCAAATACACACATTGGATGGCCATTTCTTGGAAGGTGAGGACGCATGTAAACCTGGGATAAATAAACACCTGAGGCTCCAGTTTCTTTACTTGATCCCATTTTTGTAGCTTATCTGTTATAGTAGTGGGATGCCATAGGGCACAGTTCAACTTCTCCTCCCTGCCCCCCCAGCATCAACATCCATATCTCCCCCACCCTCACCATTTTCAACCCCATCCCTATGCTTCCTAGTCTCCACATGTCTTAACCAATTACATTTCCTAACTTTACACCTACACACTTCGCACTCTACTTCCCTCTGATTGTATTCTTGATTATACACCTTCTTTTCCTCCTTATGTTCTTCCCCATATTTCCGCGACAACTCCCTGACTTTTTCTGGGTTATTATCTGCCCATTTTTTCCTATGAGCAAGGCACACATTACAAGTAGCATTCTCTCCCCTAAACATTTCCAACACCTTATGCCCTCCACATTTACAACACTGTTTCTTCTCAACTTCTTCCACCACAATATCACCACAAGCAATTCCATGCTTTGTAGTTTTCAAATGTTTTCCCCAATTACTTTTCTTAATATTACACGCACACACCTCGCAGTAGATATTCATATCCTTAATATATACTACTAACTTCTCTTTAAGACAAGTTGAACACCCCCCAAAGGTCTCTCATAGAAAATAGGTTAGTGAAAAACATTGATACATTAATTAGCTAAAAATAAATGTATCAAGGCATGTTGTCAAAACAGTTCATCTACACAGCAAACGGTCTTCAATCTGCATATCTTTTCTGGCACTTTGAATACTGTTTGCCTCTCACGGTGAAACCTTCCATGAAGAAACACATTGCTTTACATTCACAACCTTTGTGTCAATCTTCCACTCGCCATGGACTGTCTGAGGCTTGGTGTAGTTGGATGCAATCACGCTTGGCGCAACAATGACCCATTTGATGGTTGATACTTTCTCCAGAGATGCTTTGTCGAAGTGCTTCTCAAACCCTTCTCTCATTTTACCAATCTTGCAATCATGTTTGTCAGCCTTTGTCGTCTGCAACAACCACAATGTATATTCTTCAGAAACCACAGACAGGAAGAAAAAGTCCGCTGCTGGAAAATTGTCTGCAAGTGGATGATACAGTTGTGCAGCCGCCAAAGGCTCCTTGGTCGCTCCTGCTGCTTCTGTCTGCAGTTCCTTCCTTTGGTTCGGAACTTCAACTTTGAAAGTTTCCGCTGAGCCTAAACATTTGCCGTGAAGGTCATACTTCTTCTTTCCTTTGCCCGTGAGACACTCAAGGACAAATGACTGAAAGACTTGCCCAACCAAAGAACCTAAGGGTTTTGCACCGAGATACTGCGCCACGAACTTTTTTTGCTCCTCTTCGGTCTTGAGGTTGAGCCTGTCGCAAATCACCTGCACTGCAACCTTTGAGTCAATCAATCGGACAGTAGGCTCTTCAAAAGGCAGCTGCTGCAATGGGTCTGCATGAATTTGGAGCAAGTAGCTCATTTTGCTGTGGGCTCTGTCTTCTGCATTTTGAGGGTTCTCAAAGTGCTGTAGCAACGAATTCAAGTCCTCAAAACTCGTGATTGACAAATATTTGGCTATCAACCTCTGAGCAACTTTGGACTGGGACTGGTCTGGGATTTGCCCCTGCTCATTGACCAAGTCCGCCAACCAGCGAACACTACCACCAAGAAGCGCATGAGCATCGATGACATCTTTCTCCTCGTAGGTAGGGAACAACACCTCCCTATGTTTCACCAGCTCCTCTCTTGACCAAATTGGCATATAACGGCGCAGACTGTAAGGTGATTGTTGCTTGTATGAAGCCTTGTAGCAACGCTCTCGCAAAGATGTGAAAACGATGGTGCATCCAGCAAAGCGATGTTCAACCTCTGTGGCTGTCTCACTTCCAAGTGGGTCTGCCAAGAGCACCACTTGGGAGTTCTTCAAAAGCTGGAAAGGTTTCTGTTCTTCATGAGCCACCGTCTTACCAGAACCAGACTGTCGCGACCAAAACTTCTGTCCTCTTTGGATTACGATGCCATAGCGGTTCTCAACTAAAAAGGCAACCATGTAGGCGAGGAAAACGGACTTGCCAATGCCCGGTGTGCCAGTAATGACAAACATGCCAATGGGCGGTGTCGTGAGGCTGAATTTGTCTTGCAACCAAGTCATGATTTGAGCATGCATTTGTTTATAGCATTGGCGCACTATCAGCTTGTATTTCATAGAAGGATCACCTAGAATGCAGTTGGAAAACTCCGGCACTTCATCAGCTTTCCACTCGCTTGGTTTTGGCGTCCTCTCCACTGTCTCGTCCAACCACTGGCAGAGGGGGTCAGGGGGGTCTGGCTCTGGAACAACCTGAGCCAATCAGGGATGTGAAATATATTATTGAATACCGAAACAACTACTGAAAAACAATCCCCTATTTCAACAAACAACCTACCAACACCAAAAAAACACTTGATTGGGTGAAAGGAGCAAAAGAGGGATTGTGTCCGAGGGACAGGTGCTGGTGCGAATTCACTTTGAAAACGTTGTTGCATACGCAAGCTTACCACGGCTCGCTTCGTTTCATCCGAAATTTTTTGCTCAAGCAAGGACACCAACTGTTCAATACTAGTCTTACTAAGGGTCTTACTAAGGTCGCTTTCCGGAAAACTGGCAAGATATTCTGCCACTGATTTTTTCAAATCCTCATTCAACTCCAAGCCCTGCAGTTGTTCCAAAAACCAGTCGCGTGTGAGCTTCTGCTTTTTCAAGGGAGGCTCTGCCATTGCATCACAGGACAAACGTCTAAATCATCTATTCTCAACACTCGGAACTATGACAATGACCCATAAAGTGAGTGCTCAATCTGTTCCGTGCCATCTATTATTTAAAAAAAAGGGTTTGTTGCATTCCTTCAATCAAGTTTGAGCCACGCACGACTGTTCATACCAACATCTGCAACTACTTTGGAAAAAAACAACCTACATGCAATTAAGGATGAACGTGAGCGACTGCATCATATCAATCGTGTTTGCTATTACCACCCCCTAATTGCCTTTACCAGTCTGTCTAATTGCCACCCCTAATTGCGCTTTCCGATTTGTCTAATTGCCACCCCCTAATTGCCACCCCACGGCAATTGGTTATTTCCCTTGTGTTTTGACAAAAAATGCTTAATTGCCACCCCCTAATTGCCGATATGATGTTTTCGGATTACCACAGTGTTGCTTCCACTACAGGGTCGCATCATCAATTGCTACTAGTTTTTGTGCATGACCATGTCTAGGCAATTTAAAAAAACTATGCCAACTTATCCGCATAACTTGGCATAAAATTTTCAAACTATAATCAGAGCATCATTTAAGTCCTTCTTGTATTTTCTAGTATCTACTCTCTCCTTTGGTGGTTCATCACTGCTTTCTTCCAACCTCTTTTGCTCCTCACGCTCCGCCTTCTTTTTGTAGTAGTGTTTTCTTTTAGTTTGTCTTCTCGCCTCTTGGTATTCCGGTGAGTTTTTCATTTTTTGGTAGAACAGTCGTTGATACAAAGACATCTGTTCTCTGATTTCTTCTAGGGTCAATTCTTCAGGTTTTTTACTTGACATAATTACTAGTATAATATATATATAACTATATGTCTTTAAATACTTATTGTAGTTTTGTTTTTTCTTGGATTTAATCCTCTATTTAAAGAAATAACTTTATTATTAAGTAATATATGATAAAGAAAAATATTCAGAAAAATATTAATATACTAAATTCTTTACGAGATAGAAACAGAAACAGAGTGCCAACATCAACACTCCAAAAAATCAATAACATCATCAGTCTATATGAGGACAGAAAAATTACTCAACTAACTACTGCAGAAAATCTCATCAAAGGCATCGCAACTAACAACGAGAAACAAAGAGCAAAGGGCATGAAACAATATGAGAAATCCATTGAAAAATTTGAAGCACAAGAACCAATAACTGAAAGGATGAGGGCAACAGCAGAAAAGGCAAGACAAGGAAAAATAGACAAAAAGTAAAAACAGTGAGAACCAGAATAGTAGGAAAAACAAAAGCATCAGTAGCATCAAGACTTATCAAAGCAGTTGCTAATAGAGGATTTGGACAGCAAAAATCTTATTCCATTAAATACATGCTATTTACAACTAATGAGGGTGCAGTGGATGACATGCCAACTAAAAAAGTAAAACCGGCGTTTAAGGTAGATGGCATGCCTTACTTCCCACTCTTCGCAGGAAGAGACGCTAGTAAATACGCAAACATAAAGGCAACACCATTTATAGAGACACTCGTGAATAGAAAAATCACCAAGCAAAGAGATACACCTTTATTCAAGAAAGTCATGATGTTTTTGAAGAGAGACTTTGATGTAAAAAACGCACTCATGGAACTCTTAAACTACACTGATGCCATCGTCATATACAAGGTAGATGAAGCAGAAAACACTGAAAACTATGATGTAGAAGATGAAGGATTAAGAGATACAACTAACATATCAATTTACAATTTTTATCATCAGACACTGATAGACCCAGAAAAAGAAACAGTAAAAGAAGCAATCCAGAACAACAACTACAGAGACAACGAATGTTGGATAAATCATTTACTAGAAACATATGAAGGAACAGAACTAACTAGAGAGAAAAGAGGAAGTCTAGCAAAAACACTATCTAGGAAAAAAATACTAGAACTACTAAACACCACTGAAGAANATTAAATCATATAGGGAGGGCATTTTAGATTTTGAAGATGCCATAGGCAATTGGCGAGTATCAACTTCACGCATCAACTATCCAACTGAAAAATACAAATTCAAATACAACAAGTTAATCCAAATACCCCTTCAAGAAAACGAAGCACTAGATGTAATAGATGAATGGGATACAGAAGCAGTATGTAAGCAAATCATTCCAAATAGTCCGTGCATGATACGAGGGAAACTACCCGGAACAGGAAAATCATATATAGCAGAGCATTTTGGCAAGTTAGGTTATGAAGTTGTATTTGTAGTGCCCACTAACCAACTCTTACAAGAAAAGTTAAAGAAAGGGTTAGAAGCAACTACTTTCAATAAGTTTTTTGCAATACCAGTTGAAGGAGATAAAGGGGAGAAACTCGCTGAATATGACCACAGTCCTTTTGATGTAGTTTGCTTTGATGAGGTTTATATGGCAAATACTTACATCAAAAATAAGATAAGGTTATTCGTCAAAAACCATTCTAACAAAAAAATCATAGTAGCAACCGGAGACACTAAACAACTGCAAGGAGTAGAAAGCATCACCAACTGCCAAGACCCTGCAACATATGCCGACCATTGTTTAGATGTGATTTTTAAACATAACATTTTCCTCAAAATTTGTAAGAGAGTTGGGGCAAAGGATAGTCCAGATGGTGAAAAGAACAGACAGATTATTAATGATATGTATGATGACTGTTGGGTGAATAAACTTTCAGTAAGTGAAATGGTAGAAAAGCACGGTAAGATGACTGATGATATAATGACATCAGAGTATAACATTGCTTATACTAATTCAAGATGCCTTGAAGTAAGTAATGCTGTAAGAAAGGGACTAGGGAAGACAGATAAATATGAAGTTGGAGATGAATTAGTATGTAGGTTATATTATAGGTCGGATGGAGGAGAGAAATTTAATGTAAATATACTTTATAAAATTTTATGTATAAAATCTTCGTGTATCACCATCCAAAATATGAGCACCAACACAAAGCATACCACCACTGAAGAAATTTTACGCAAACACTTTAGATTTGCTCACTGTATTACTTGCCATTCTGCCCAAGGGGCATCTGTTAGTCAAACTATTACGATACATGAGTGGGATAAACCCCATTTGGTAAGTCGTGAGTGGTTTTGGTGTGCAATTACTCGGTGCGTTGATTTTAACAATGTGAGATTTTTTAAGAGTAATAAATTTGAAAATGAAATTCATGAGAACTTGTTGAGAAGATACTTTCAGAATAAAATTGATGGATACAAAAGACAGGATAAAAAATCCAAACGAGAAATTAATGAAGAGAACTATATAGATGTTGAGTGGTGTATGTCTAGATTAAAAGGTTGTTGTGGCAAATGTGGTTGTAAATTTGAGATTGAAAGGGAGAAGGGGCAAATAAGTAGCAACTTCAGTGCGCAAAGACAGGACAACCTTCACGCGCATACAAAAGACAACTGTGATAGTTGGTGTGTGTATTGTAATTGTAGTGCCAAGTAATCATTTAAAGATAAGATAGTATAGGATAGATATGGATACTGGTAAGTTTAGTAAAGCAAAGGTTTATAAAATAACTGATGTAAATTATACAAAATGCTATATTGGTTCTACTTGTGAAGAGTTAAGTCAAAGGATGGCAAGACATAGGTATAAGTATAATCAGCATATTAATCACGGAAAGGAAAGTTATAGAACAGCAAATGCTTTGTTTCATGAATTTGGGGTAGAAAATTGCAAGATTGAACTAATTGAAGCATTCCCTTGCAACAATGCGATGGAACTACATAGGAGGGAAGGACAACATATTAAAGCACATATTTGTGTTAATAAAAACGTAGCAGGGAGAACGCAACAAGAATACTATCAAGACAACAAGGAACAAATAGAACAATACAGGGATAGTCGCAAAGAAATCACCAAGGAATATAACAAGAACTACAGAGAGAACAACAGGGAATGTATAGCAATTAAAAAGAAGGAACACGCAGAATTAAACAAAGGAAAAATAAAAGCAAAACGAAGCGAGCAACATTTATGTGAATGTGGGATTTACTATACAACTTATCATAAGAACAGACATCAACGAACAAAAACTCACCAGCAACTTATGCAAACAAAATTGAAGCAACAAGAACCGGAGGAGGAAACGGAACTTGTTCAACAACTAGTTTAAAATATAATCTTATGTTTATATATGAGTGATAAACAAAAGATTATAAATGATATTTATTTTGACCGTTCGGGGTATGGAAGTAAAAAGACAACACTTGATGATGCCAGAAAAAAAGATAAGTCAATTACTATGGATGATGTCAATGAATTTTTTAGAAAAAATGTTGAAATAAAAAGAAAACCACGAGGCACTAACAGTTTCGTTGCCCCACATAACAATCATACTTATCAGATAGATTTATTTTTCATATCTAAAGATGATATAGAAGCAACACAAAAAGTTAGAGCAGGTTTAGTCTGTATAGATGTCTTGAGTAAATATGCCGTGGTAGTTCCAATTAAAGGTAAAGAAACACCTGATGTCATTGCTGGCACTATGGAGGCGCTAAAAGGCATGGGTTCAAAACCAAAAATGATATACACTGATGATGAGAAAGCAATAGCAAGTAGTGATTTTAAACAATATGTAGAAGATGAAGGGATTGAGTTATACAGAACTAGAGGACACCCGGCATTTAGTGAAAGATTTATCAGAACATTCAAGGATAAACTTTTTAAACGAGTAGAGACGGATGAAAAGAAAGGAAAAGATAATATACAATGGACAGACTATATATTAGAAATCATGCTCACTTATAATAATAAAGATGTGCATTCGGCAACGGGTCAAACACCAAATGAAGCAAGAAAGAAAAAGAACGAATACAAGTCAGTCTTAAATGTATCAATGAAAGCAAAAAAAGAAAGAACTTATCCTGAACTGAATGTAGGAGATAAAGTAAAAGTCTTAAGAAAGAAAGCAATCACTGAAAAAGAACGGACATCTCACTTTTTAAAAGGCGAGTATGTAGTAGAAGAAATTACTACCAAGTTAAAACAAAAATACTACAAACTAACTGACTACCCAAGACCTTTAATGAGACATGACTTGTTAAAAGTCTGATTTTTTACCTTTGGGTGTAGTTTTAGCACTACTTGCTGTTCCTGACGAAGGTGTGATACTTCTACTTCTACTTGCCCCCCTTTGTAATAATCTATGACCCATATTATCGTGTTCGCTACTATCTCTACTTCTACTTCTATCTCTAGGAGCATGTTGTGGGACATCAACTGAACTACTGGGTATTTCTTCATTTTGTTCATCTTCATTTTGTTCAGTAGATGGATTAGTTAAAAAATAATCCATTGCTCCACCAATAACTGGGTTAAGTATAGCACCGGCAACAGTATCTGTGATATTCAGTGCGGTAAGCATAGCACTACCTGTTAGTTGAGCAACTCTTAAACCTCTATTAAGATTTCTTGACATAAGACCTTCGTCATCATCTTCACTATTACTTGTTGGAGGTGTGTTTTTTTCTACTGTTGTTGCCCATACTTCTACCATCTTCTCCGCTCTTGATGGTTCGCTGTCAAGCCTACGCGAAGCTTCGCGTTCTTTACTTTTTACATTTCTTGAAGTCATTGTTAAATAATAAGGTGGTTCAATTACATTCAGTTCATCGTATGTATCGGTTTCTTTATCTATCATAACTTTTTTATCTGTTTGTGAAAAGTTATTCATTATGTCTGGTGCTTGTGTTGCTTTATTTGATGTATTTATTTTTAAAACATCATCTTCTCTTATGGGTTCTAAATGTGAATACTTCAGATAATTCAACATATCATCATCTTCAATTGTGTTTTTGATTTTCTTCAATTTATTTTTGACCAAAATCATTATTATTAATAATAAGTAGATTTTATTATTAATAATCATGTTCTCTTATTAATGTATTCATCATATACATTTTGTCTATAATGGTCTGCAAGTTGTCGCAATAGACTTGCTCGTTTTCTTCCTCCCCCTTCCATTGTTATTGCATTTGCTATTGTCTGATACTCATCTAGAACACTCTCTGAAATAAAACCGCCTCTATGTAAAGTTCTGTAGATACGATTAAGTATAGCAAAATTACTGAAGTTTGTTGCTATTTGTTCTGGAGTTAAATCTTTGTAATTCATCAACAGTCCTGTTATACCAGTGATTAGTCCTTCTTCTGCTTCAGGGCGTTTAGATTGTAAGGCATCCTTTATTGCATCTTCAGGGTTTGTTCTTGCTGTCATCATTTCCGCTTCACTTGTTGCACTGCTTATAACTTCTGGGGGTGGGTCATCCCTTGTTAAATCAAAATGTTGAGCACTTCCTGTGCTTCTTGCACCACTACCACTTCCCCTTAATGATGACAACATTCCACTTATTACTGGTAAGGATGTTGTTCTTTGTAAAAATGATTGTGATGCTTGCCCTGTTTGTTGTTGTCTGTCTTGTAATTGTTGTTGTCTTTGTGCCAAGTCTGCTTGAACTTGTGCTGACAACATATCTCTATCTGGTTGAACTTCCGCTGATGACAAAGCACCTAATGCTGATTGTCTTTGTCTTTCTAAATTGAAAGTTCCGCCGTTATTTCTAACGGTCTGTCTTAACAATAAGTCTTGCATTTGTCTTTGTAGAATTCTACTTTGCTGTTCCTTTAGCAATTCCAAAGCATCAGTCCCATCAAAAAAACTTCCCTCTGGACTTGCTTTATATAGTGTTGCTGTTCTATCCGGTAATTGACCTGTTATAGTTTCATTTTCGTTGATGAGACCAATAATTTCATCGTATGTAGGACGACGCTTGAAACCATATTTGGAGTAAGGATTTACTAACTCTAGTGTTGCTGTTGCCATATTATAATATAAATTATTTTAGATAAAAAATAATTTATATCATTTATAAGTTTCTTTCATCAAGTCTTTTAACTTTTGATAGTAATTTTCTAAATGTTCTTTTGATGGTTTTGACAGATTGGGTCTATACAATTCATTCTGTATTCTATCCATTTCATTTTGATAGTTTGCTCGTTTGTTGCCTTCAATCATATTTTTTCTTAACATTAACATTCCTTCACGAGCACTTCTTAATTTCATTTCCTTATGTAAATGCTCTAAATATCTTGTATCTGCCATAAATGGGTTAAAATTCATCATGGTTGTATGTAGATTACTTCGGGTGTTTTTTTTGTTGTTGCTTTTCTTTTTGAAACCGAACATTCTCTATATTATTATTTTAGATAATATTTTTATTTAATTAATCATACACGATTGCCCCGCTTTCTCTCAATTCCAAAACCGATTCACTGACCAAATGTGTGAAGATTTCTTGAATTTGCTCTGCTGGTGCTAATGCTCCTTGAGTGCCTTTAATCTTGAAAGTCAATAATGAACCCATTTTAGTATTAATAGATGTGAAATTAACATCTTGCATTTTTTCAAATGAAACGCCAATTATGAATTTGTTTTCACGATACTGTTTATAACTGATATTCAGTGAGTTCTGCTCTGGGTTGTGGTAATGGACAGTTCTTCGTAAAAAGTAGAATGCTTCTGCTAATGATTGACATTCAAACTCTGGGAATTTTTTATTACCAACTTGAATTTGCCAACTTAAGTTTCTAGTAAAGTCTTGAAATCCTTGACCTTCTACTAATGCTCCGTCAAATCCGTCGTTAATCTCGCTGTTAATCATAGGGTTATAAAAGTAATTCCATCGTTTGTGTAAGTAATTATCTGGTAAGAATTGACCATATCTAGTGCCTTGTTTCTTTTCACGATACAATGTGATAAAAGCATTGGACAACTTACTACTGCTCTTTACTATGTTCATATTAATTTCTCCACCTCCTGCGTTAAAGGTTTGGGTCAAGGTGTGGTATTGAGGCACGATAAGTTTTAAACTTTGTCCCTCCAATAAGTGTTTTGTGATATTATTATCTACTGTATTATCTAATGTAATGACTTCAGCACGGATAATAACATTATTGATTTCCCATAAGACGGAAGTATTGCCTCCTTGAAAGTAATAACCTTGTTTATCAGTTTCTGTATCTGGATTAGTTGTTGCATCTCCTTGTGGCACTACAATAGGTTCATTACTATCACTGACTATTGTAAATTCCAATTCTAAAGGAGCAAAGCGTAAAGGTAAGTAATAATTACTCTCGCATAATCCACATACTGGTTTATGTCCAAGTCGCATTTGTCCATTAGATGGAATGCCTGATAGTGAGTGTCTTGTAGGTCTAACACCAATGCGTCCCCATTCATTATGGTCAGCACCTGTATTTACCGTCACGACGCCTGCGGGGTCTGCATTTGTAGCACCTGAAGTAGTTGCATCTAAAAAGTTATTAAGTCCATTAGCGTATCTATGATAGTCATCGTCCCAAGATGGATTAGGACTGCTTTCAATATCATCCATTTCATTAACATCCTTTGACTTAAATGATTTGTATAATTGGCAGTGTCTCGCATACTGGTCTATATCTTGGACAATTTGACCCCCAACTGTTGCCCTGTAGCGTTCCATAAATGCATGTAATCCACCTAATGGTCTTAAGAATTTTGCCCTATCACTAACATCAGTATTTTTGATATTAGCAAAGAGGCGGATACTAGATAAATCCAGATATTGATTACTATCTCCACTGATATAAAACCTAATGTTTTTGTTGCCTCCTCCACTTGCAGAGTAAATATTAGAACCTGAAGGGAAATAATTTACAAATCTCCGGTCTGTGATGTATTGACTAGTCTCTGGCAATCCGAAGTTAAGTTGGTTAATCATTGTGTCATTTGCTTCACTGATAATCGTATCCATGATATATATTTTTATTTAGAAATTATTTTTTACTTTTACCTTTTTTATGTGGCATCATATCAAGATTTTTTTTAGATTTTGTATTTTCTATATTGTTTAATTTTGTTATACTATTATTTTGTAATTCTACTAAATCTTTTATTTCATTATATTCTTTTACAGGTTCATTCATTGACTTCTGTAGTTTGTCGTAATTACTCATCCCTTTTGATAGTAGTATTGATTTTGGTTTATTTTTATAGTCTATTCTGTGAAACATCTTTTATTAATATTACTTACATTATTTTTTACATGTCATTTGGTCTTATCCCATTGGATATATTAGTTGATGGATTTATTCTAATTAAACCATTGCCAGCAAAATTGGCGAACCCATGAGCAACAATTGGGTTAGTCTCATTGAAATCTGATGTTATAGCATAACCATCCAACATTGAAACAGGGTCATTCGGATTTCTAAAATCTCTGTGTCTTGGGTCTTGCTTTTCGCCCTGCTTTCTTTTGGGTTTTACCGCTGGAGTTGCATATACAGTTGTTTCAAATCTATTTGGGAAATTTTGGTCAAGAGTATTTGCTACTGCTGAACCGAGGGAGTGCCCAACTAATCGTGTTATTTCAGGAGATTGCTCTAACATCTTTATAGCATCTTTGTATTTTTCCGTTCGTTCGGCACTTCTACTTGGCAAGTGTATTACTCTCCCGAAGTTTAACGTGAACGCTGGGGCTCAAAACCTGCTTAATAAACATAACACCCTGGACACTGTGCAACTTCTGGGGAAGTTCTGGAACTGCCACTAAAGCCATCATGTCCTAAGACCCTGAACAGCAACATTTCTTTCTTACACGGGATGTTAATAACGATTCTTGGGGAATCCCTAGAAAATGTGGTAAAACAAGCCCTTTGCAAGTAAACATAATCATCAGAAGTTCAAAAAGAGCAAATTCTTGAAGGGTCTATGTTAAGGTGCTGGTGTACGAAAGTTGTTCTTGTAAATATGTTCAAGGATGATCCAGTGCGTTAACGTAGGCTCCCAAGGAGATTGTTCAAATTGAAGACTTTTACATTATACTTTAAACTAAGAAACTTCAGGAGACTGTTTTGCACATTTTTTTTGACGTCCCCTTTACGCACACGCCTTAACATGGACCCTGTTTTCTAAGTTCTATAGATGACAGCCCATGTATCCACACACCTTAACATAGACCCTGTTTTCCAGGTTTTAGTTGACAGCCTACAGACACCTTAACGTGGACCACCACCAGAGTGTGGATCCAATCTCCCTACAAGATTTCTCTAGATGTGGGGACAGGGTGGGTGAAAAAATGACAGGAATCAAGAAGTCTGTATGGGGGGTACCCTTTCCGAGCCCCAAAACTGATCACCTTTTTTTGCCTTTTTTTGAAAGTTCACACATCGGGCTCATGCACACAAACGTGGCCGCCACGTCCCAACAAACTATATATTCCATACCCCAAAAAAGCCACTAATAAACATAGCCGAGGGGTTTTTTATTTTTTTTTTCACCTGAAATGTTAAACTTCGGTAGTGTAAGTCATCAAGTATGTCTCGTGTTATGCTTCCATCCTTTCCTGTAGTCCCACTTATGAAAAGGGTTTTTCCTGTCTTATACAATCCACTTGGACTATCATAAGCATTTTTTAGTCCTTGTCGGTCTTCAAGTTTTTCTTTGTTTCCTATGTGTCTCACTTCCGAATAGAGTGTAGAGTTTCTATTTCTCAAATTCCCATTCATATTTCTAGCAAAATTATCCATCTTCTTGTTCATATTAGTTTCTTTTTTCTTGGCATCATCCATCATCCTTTTGTCTTGTATCTCGTGAAGTTTTTTTAACCAAACTGTCATAACTTGCTTTACCAACCCTTCTAGCAATCTCCTCTCTAGCAAATAAATCCTCTGTAGTCCTGCCTGCTACAATTCTACCTAGTGCTTCCTCTGCTATTTCTCTTCCTGCTATTCTTCCTACTTGTCCCAATATACCAATCATTAATATATAAATAGAATATAAAATATTTTTCTCAACAAATAATATATGAGCAATAAGTTAGTATATAAAAAATATTCATTGACAGTAATTATAGATTACCACAGTCTAGGTCAAGTGCCGATTTTGTAGTAGAACTGAACGAAAATTTAGAAGTGCCTGAAGGAACTCGTTTGCACATAACCGATATTTCAATCGGTGCTACTTGGAAAACGACAGAGGTAGGGTTTTATGAATATCTGTATGTAATGATTTTTGACAACAGCGATGTTTTTGTTAAAAACTTCAGGATTTATTTAGGTAATAAGATTTATTTTGCCGAGCAAATTGCCTTTGATATACACGCAGGATTGAACACTAACACTGAAGATTTAAACGCAGGTGGCATATTCAACTATGCTTATGCTAGTGCTACTAGAACAGTAGAGTTTTCTATTAAAGATGGTTTAAACTACAAAGTAAAAATTCCAACTAACGATGAACTGGCAACTTTTGTAGGGGGCACATGGAATACAACACAACAAAATTACGACAGTAATAATCCATTATCAATAAATTATTTGTTAAGCAACTATGTTCCATCTAATCCTTTAACAGTATGGACTTCATCTTATCTAAATCTAGTTCCCTTTCGTTATATCTTCATCTCATCACCCACCCTTTCAGATTATAGATATTCAGCACCAAATACTTACTCTTCTTCAATCATCAAGAAGGTTTTAGTTAATCAACAACTCGGAGGTGTTATTAACGATGCCGGAAGTTCTCTATCAGAGGACTACATTGATATTGGCAACAAAAATTTAAAACGACTAGAATTCAGAATTACCGACGAAAGAGGCACAGTCATGAACCTTTATGGCATCCCCGTTCAATTTGCTTTACTGCTTTCAAACCCATCGGCGTATTAAATCCAACTTAAATTACTATAAAAATATTCTATAAATATTCCATATAGAACATTTATAGAACATTATTTCTAACATAATAATATGACAAACAATATTAAAATTGTTGATGTAATTGAAGAAGGCAAGCAAGAAGAAAATGAAAGCGTTGAAGTAATCCCAGAAGAAACAAAAAATGAAAGCGTCGTTGAACAACCACCTGAACAAACAGATGAAATTGTTAGTGCTCCACCAGAACAAGTAAAACCTGAACCAAAAAAGGAAGAACCACCAATCCCACTAGACCAACCAGTTAAACAAAATGTAAGACAACAAGACAAACTAGTCAAATGTCCTCGTTGTTCGCGACAGATGAAGTTAAAAAGTTATAGATACAAACACGAACTCACTTGTAAAGGTAAATTAGA
>DF239437.1:168208-203287 GCA_000507305.1 Breviolum minutum Mf 1.05b.01 | reverse complement strand
CAACAACAACAACAACAACAACAACAACAACAACAACAACAAGAACAACAACAACAAGAACAACAACAAACAAAAACAACACAACAACGCGGGCCCGCGCGCGCGCGCCGTTTCGATCCAAATTTTGAGCCCTGTACGGCGTGCGCGCGCGGACCCTTTTCTAGTCGTTGTTGTTGTTGTTGTTGTTGTTGTCCAAGCCGAAATTGATCGCCATTTTCATGGGCGTATCCTCCTGGAGCTTCCATCGCGCCGACGTTGGAACAGCACGAAAAAAGTCTGGCTTTCGTTCCCCCCCCCACAGGTCTTTTTAAAAGACTTTCGGAATTTTCCAAGTAAATAGTGTCAAGGAGTCAAATATGTTAATTGTAAGACATTTGTATCAGTTTGGAATTAGTTCAGAATTTCTTGTGATTGAACCTGAACGAAATTGTGTGTTCTCTTTCTGCATAATTTTTATTTTTGGATATTTCAGATCTTGTAAATGTCAATGTATTTCGATATTTGTTACATCATTCTACATGACGTTTCCCTTCCATGTGTCGTTCCTTGCTTCGCGCACATAGAAACATTTAAACATACCATCCTTCGCCGCGCTCTTTTGTGGTATCTTGTTTTGCTACATAGCAATGCTTGTTTGTCGTCAAATGGAATGATTCGAAAGGCGTGCCTCCACTTGCGTCAATATACATCACCCATCATCACTTGATCATCTTTGAATCGTCTTTGTGGATCTGAGTATCTTTGGTGTTGAGGATGCAATCTTCCAATCTGCTTTGGAATCTTTCAAAGCTTCGTTCCATCACCAGATACGCACCCTAAAAATCGCAAAGAGGCACCAATGAAAGCAATGGCAACGTTTCAGTTATAGGTATAGAATTGGCAACGTTTCAGTTCTAGGTATAGGGTTTGCCAAATCATGACACAACTAGTTGAAAAAATGATCCAATGTTTACCAAACATTCGGAACATCTCTGGGGTACCAGGATAAAAACTTCCAACTTGCAATGCAGGTGATGAAGTGCTTGAAGGACGAGCATGATGCGAAACGCCTTCGCATCATACACGTGAACAATCGTTTCAAACGTCCGACTTCCGACAATTGGCAGGACATCGCGGTATCTTGGCATGTTGTGAGCAATGTGACAATGCTGGCTGATGCTGGAGTATTGTTTTGTGACTTGATAAGTTCCACATCTGAAACCAGAGGGCAAATTTGATGATGAAATTTGTGAACATCCAAGAAATCCAACATTCAGCATTCCAATATCCGCAATATGTTAAGTGTTTCTTGAGAGATATCTCTCGGGTTTGATGGACTAGTGGAGTCATTTTGGTCTCATCCGGTTCTTGGACGCAAACCAAGGTCTATGTGATGTTTACAGATCCGCGCTTCAGCGATGTGGTGGCTGAAATCCAACTGACGCATGAGACTTTTGTGGTTTCTTGACGATTCACAATTGTCAATTCTGGAGTTTAGGCCGTGGGATGAATGAGTATGAATGACATGCAAGAGTTTGTTTGGGGTCTGTGGATAGCAGTGTAGGATGATTGATTTACCGCAAAAAAAATCACACTGGCAAGTTGTAGCACTTGCAGGGTCAGAAGTTGTCCTATGCCCCCCATGATCCCACTGGTGAGGCAGTTCGCACCAAATTCAGAGCACACGATGCGTGTCTTGGACCGCCCATGTTGGGGTAGTTGTTGAACAGAGGTGACCAGTGACCAACTGGAACGGATCAGAGCGAAGTCTTTGGTCTTTGGTAAACACGTTCTGGGGTCAAAATTCGGGCTGTGTTGTTTAAAGAAGTGATTTCCTCATAAGATTGGTGACATGATACAGCCATTTTGGCTCAAGGCCGTTAAATGCTCAAGTCCCCCTATTTTCAGGTAAGATAGACGATTCTTCTCGACCCGCGATGGCAAGTAGCGGCCATAACGTCCCGCTCATCCCCCTCGACGACTCAGAAGGCGAACACCAGCACCCAAGAATTGTAGCAACCGCCCGCACCACTGCAGTAGCTAGCGCAGCCGCACCCCCCCCTTCCCTTGCTCCCAAGCTCTCACTCGCCCTACCCCCGCTAAAGAAAAGCCGCGGTGCGCTTAGCGTGACAGAGGAGCCCGACCTGGAACTCGAGGATGCCGAGAGCAAACGACAAGATGCACTTGCACTTGCAACTGCTAACACCTCTGGCCCTTTGATCCCTCCAGGATCTGAACAGATTCTGGGACAACCATCGGACCCTACTCCCTTCATGAACATGCTGAACCAATGGGCAGAAAGACTTGAAAGCACTCTCACCACATCATTGGGAAGGAAAATCGACTCTATTCAAGCGAACCAGCAAGTTGTCCTTCAGACAGTTGACTCTCACACTGCGCAAATCTCTTTGCTCCACACTGGACTGGATGATGTTAGGGAGAGGATGCAACAAATCGAAGGAGGCAACAGAGACACCAACCGAAGTGAAATGGAGCATGTCAAAACAACCTGCAAATGCTGGCAGACAAAGTGGAAGACCTCTCTTCCTCCAACCGTAGGGGCCCCTCCGCCCCCCCAGTTGGACGTGATCCACCCGCCAATGGTCCGGCACGTCGTTCGCGATCGGCCAACCCAAGCCCCAACACCAGCAACCCTAGTCTTGAGCAACCTGACATCGAATGGAACCGTTTGGTCATCGGTGGATGGGCCCCAGACACACGACGTGAACTCATCACTCAAGAGGCCACACGCATCCTGGAAACAATCAAGGCGCTTGACGAAGTCAAGGACACCATTGTCTATGGCAAACGCTCCTCAACATGTCATGTTCTTTTGAAAGATCTTCCCGAGCAAGCTGCGCGAGAGCGAATCTTCTCATTGCAAAACCAACATGGGGACAAACACATCATTCCAAGCTCTGGCAAGCCAGCATGGTTCACAGCCCACAAAAGCCAGCAACGGAGATTCAAGAATCGCATCACTCGCAGGATGTTAGACTGTTTGGAGGGACCACTGGGTGTAGAAGCCCGTGCCAGGATCGATTGCGATTGGGCTCGTCAAATCATTTGGCTTGATGACCAAAGGGTTGCAACTGCCCGTCCTGAGGATCTCGGTTGTGAGTCCGGCACTCCATCAATCACACACCTCATCTACGATGAACGTCAGAAGGAAGAGATTACCACTCATTTTCATGGCCCCCGCCTTGCTGCATGCACTGGCAAGACTCTGGAGGAACTTGAACAACTCTTGGCCCTGAAGGGTGCCCAGGAATGACTCGGCTCATCACATACTGCACGCAACGTCGGACAAGACCCATCAACACAAAACCATGGGTGTGACTTGCAACTCATGCAAGCGGCCACGTGGAATGTTCAGGGCAAATCCCTTTGCAAAGTTGCTGACGTGCTTTCCGACCAACGAATTAGTTTTGACATTTTGGCACTCCAAGAAGTTGGAGGACTTCCTGATGGAACACCTGAGGAAAATCCTGTGCTAAGTACTGAAGATTTTCCCTTCAATGAATGTGAGGAACTCACTGACTACTGGATTTTGGCTACCAAACATCTCCGCAGTCACTTGGGCCAAGCCCTCCTCCTCGACAAAACGCTCTTTCCTGCCGTGCTCAAACACGTTACGGGCACGCGATCAATTGGGGCCCCTGCGATCCGGGGGTTTCCTTTGGATTCTTGGAGTTCATTTTCCTCATCACTTCACACACCTCGACGAGTACATGGATTGCATCCAAGAAGTTAAAGCTTTTACACACATGACACAGGGCACCCCTTTCCTCATTGCCGGTGATTGGAACTCGCAACCTTGCAAACCCAATATGGACACCAGGGCTCTGGAAATCTCATGCCTTGCAGCAGAAGAACGGTTGCACATTGCTATGCCATGCGAACCAACCTGGAAGGACAAGACATACGATTTCTTCCTCATGTCTCCAGCCTTGCATTCCAGACTGCTGGACCAACACTCGGCTCCAGGTCAGATTCATGGACAGCGTGAACTTTTAGGCTGCGACCATCAACTTGTCACATGGGACATTTTCCTGAGGACAAAGTCCAGACGCAGACCCTTTACGGTCAAACGGTACACTGGCAAATGGCTAGTCGATGCCAACCGCCTTGCAGATGCACTACCCACCTTCCCTCCGTCCAGGCCCTGGCACAGCATTTGTCAGATAGCCAAACACTCACAATACAAACTTCCCAGTAAGAAGTACGTGGACTCACCAGCCTTGAAAACTCTTTGTACATTGCGCAACCGTACCATCGACACCACACTCCGTGCTTCCCTCTCCCGCCAAATCATCCGAGAACGCCGGGACGCAAAACAGCGCTGGGCCATTGACATCCAGACATCGGCAGCCGCCGGTGATCCGTCCAGTATCGCCTTCCTTCGGGAGAAAGCCAAACGCAAACCCAACTGGAACTCCTTGATTGCAGCTTGTGGTGACAAAGAGAAAGCTGTCGCTGAGATTCGGACTCACTTCACCCAGGTCTTTGCAGGCACACCTGCTGAAGAGAGGAACCGAGAATGCCTCGCACCCCTCGCCAGAATCCATGCCAATCTGAAAGATACCACCCCCCTCCCAATTCAAGAGTCCGAACTCACCACAACCCTGGCCAACCTGAAGCTCAGAAAGACCTCCGGACCGACAGGCATTTCCAATGAACTGCTGTTGGCTCTAGCCCAATCTGATGATGGCAAAGCCCTCCTCCTGCAGATCCTCAACAACATGTTTGTTCATGGAGACTTCCCGGAAGACATCACTGGAGGTATCGTTTGTCTCATCCCCAAAGTCAATCAAGCTAAATCTGGCTCAGCTGCCAGGCCCATCCTCTTACTAGAAACCTTGCAAAAGGTTTTGGCCAAAATCCTCATGGACAGACTCAAGCCCATGTGGCCGCCACTCTCCATGCAGGTTGGAGCAGTCCCAGGTGGACAAGCCATTGAAGCGCTATTTGCTGCACACAGTATGCTTTCAATCGCCAAAGTCACTGCCTGCAACCACCTGTTCATCAAGCTTGACTTGAAAGGAGCCTTTGACAACATCAAGCATTCAAGTATCGCCTCCTTCCTGGCCTCTTTGCCCCCAACGGCGGCTTGGGAGGCTGATCGGCTCTTGCGCCTCATACTGCAACAAAGACTCCTCTTTCAATTCTTGGATGCGGAATGGGAACTCGACAGCACAAGAGGCACACCGCAAGGAGGCACTCACTCCGCTGGCCTTTTTGCGCGCACGCTGGACTTCCACCTTGGTGAGGTCACAACTGCCTGGGAAAGCCGCGGATTTCAAGCCCCTTTCCACCCACTGTGGCTACTCCTGTATGTTGATGACATTATGCTGTGCTATCGTGGATGGTTCCAAGCTTGTGCCTTACTGCCGTCCCTTCTCTCCACGTTAGCTTCGATAGGTTTGAGCATAAACATGGGAAAAAGCTGCGTTGTAGTTAACGCCGAACTCCTGAGCCAAGCCCATCATTGCACCGACGCAACCCTGAACCAAATCCAATGGTGTGAAACCACCACTTACCTCAACAGACCGTTTGGGTATGGAATCAATGTCAACAACATTTGCCAACAGATCGTGCAACGTATTTTCTTCACATGGGGCAGCCTGAAGCGATTCTTGGGGAAATGCTCCTGGACGCATCCTCACCAAACTGACATGATGCTCAGCAAATACGTTGGAGCTACCTTCCTGTGGCTCTCGCCCATTCTCTATCCATACCAATCCGTGCTCAACAGACTTCATGTTGTACAAACTAATTTGTTTGTGGAAGCATTGGGGCTATACATCCCATCTCTCAACTATGAGGAAGCGATCCAACTCATACAACTGCGCCGTCATGCAGCTAAAAGATGGCTCACTGCTCGCGCACGTGGCGGAAGTTGGTGCAACCAACTATTGAGACGGATCTGGAGCTTTACTGGACACGTTTGTCGCCAAGACCTTGTCTCTGCCAAACCTGCCCGCATCCTGCTCGGACATACTTGCACCACTCACTCCACTAGACTGAGCCGCCCTGGCCCATGGAATACTTTGCCAGCGCTCCTGCGAAGCTTTTGGCACAATACTGGCTTCGACGGCGATTTCTTGCAAGCAGCTCAAGACCGTGAAGACTGGGCACACTTATGCCAATCCTTTGTCCAACATCTCCATCATCCACATGCTTCACACCCGGAGTACCTCCCACACAGCCCCTGGAAAGAACCTGCACTTCTTTTGCGATCTCACGTGGCATGGGTGCGTACAGTTTTTGTTACCCTCACCCGCTGGTCCTTCAACACTGCCTGGTTTGATGAAGTTGATGGAGTACTTTCGTGGAAATACCCTTTCACATCTCAGGCCAGTCCGGATAAGTACCTTGCTGGTTTGGATACCTTCCTCCACCATTTGGCCATGCTGTATCGCCCCTTCGTCTTACAATTGGTCATGTACAAAAGCTCCGACTATGACTTCTTCCATGCCAACAGCGAGAAGACGAAAATAATTTGTGAGCAAGATATTTGCGGATCTTGGACTCAACTTTTTCCCCTTTCGCAAAGCGAAGGCGACTCGAGTGTGCTCGCTCCATGCCTTGAGGCCTTGGAAGCTGAGCCTTAAAAATTTCCGTCCCTTTGTAGATGTGCGTGTCCCTCCTTGTAGCCGTTTACCGTTTTGTCGCCTCATATCGATGGCCAGTTGCAATCCTTGGCTGAATCCGGGCCTGGGAGAGTGACTTAGGGCAAACCGTTGGATGCCCCGGGAAAAATACCAGTACGGTATCCCGAAAAGGGCAGGATGGCCATCAAATGGAGTCTGTTGGTTTATTACGAAGTCCTTCAGCATGTTCATCATGTAATTAGTTGCCATTTATTCAAGTCATCGAGTTTTACGACGGTTTATTTAACAATTTTCCGAAAAGTTTTGTGCAGGTTGGGGCACCTTCCATCGTTGCATTGTTTCCTAAGTTGTGCATGGTTGAAGCTACAATTGCCACGTCTTTCGAACAGAATTTGAATGAGGATTGCCCTAGTTGCATTTGTTGACCTAGAACTCCTCCTTTTGGCGATGTGACCACGTCCCTTTCGATATGTCGATTTCGATTTTCAATATCCACGATTCTTTTTCACAATGAGCAAGTCGCATGACGTGACACCTTGAGACCTCTCAGCTTGCAATGCAATGCAAGGTATGACCATATTCGTTTTGCTGCTGAAGCCTTGAAATTGCGAGATAAGGTTCGGGTTCCTGATGTTTTGGGTGAGCCTCAAGATGAATGGATAGACAAATCTGAAAATCTGAAAAGTGAAGCTTAAGCTTGAGTTCCCTTTCACTTTTCATGTTTGCGGATTTCCAAACATATGACTCATAAGTGACTCATATTCATTTATGTCATGTATTCTCCGCTCTCTTTCTTGAATGCATGGATACCGTTTGTCTACGCAATGATTGAGTTGGTGAATGTTGGTTTTGTATGTTTGTTTTGTGCCTGGAATGACCTCCATTAGCTCCTTCACATTTCATTTCCATTGGTCATTCAGGGACAGTCAAACGTGTATATACATATATATTCTTCGATGCTCTTGGCGAAGATCTTGATCTTTAAAAGTCATGACGCTTGTTTTTTCTCACCATATCAAACCTGACGCAAACAACTCGCCATCAAAACTGAATCGATTCCACCTTCGGACAGGTGATCGTCCGCGGAGTGCCAGATTCAGTGACCAGATTTGATCCCATGCTGCGCTCACCAGATTCAGTGACCAGAGACAAGCAGAACAAGGATTCAACGACGTAAGAAACGTCTTTTCGGTTACCCACATCTGAGCTGCGAAAGGGAAAAAAACTTGGCGGCTTAAATCCTGTGACATTTTGAGTGGTCCAGATTTGGTAAACTGCGAATTGCGTCAACCCACAGTTTTGATGTTTTTTTGATGCGAGGCGGGGCTGCAAAAGCATCACTATTTGCCATGTGTTTATGTATGCGCCGTGCACCCCGAAATGCCGATGTTGATATTTCCATGCGTTTACAGCGTTTTGGACGAATCAAAGCACGAAACACCGTAGATACCAGCAAATTCAAGCTTTTTGGATGTTCCATGTTCCATCGCAAAAAAGCACAAAAAAAAGCAACTTCCTAAGTGGATCTGCGGTGATGTGCCGAGGTCTTTACAAAAGCCTTTGAGCAAAATTTCGCCTGGGCGCCTTGAAACCTTTAAGGGAGGTTGGGGTGGGAAGAGGGTCGGATGATGGCGGAAAAGAGCTTGGAAAACCCCCGAAGTCCACCCGCTGGGTTGATGAATCGGAACCACTTGGCAAAGAAAATTTGTGCGAACAAATTCACAAAAAACCCTGGTGTATTTGGTCTTTTTCGAAAGGTTTCAAAACGGTAGTGGCTAGCTCTTCCACTAGTCCATGCGACGTTTGCCTTGGCTGAAAACATGCGCCTTTGATCACCCTAAGTGACGTTTTTTCGTCCTGAGTTTTGTTGTGAATGCATTTTCAGGATCAGAGCAGTTGGTTTAGAAAACAAAATCATCACAAGAACAGATGCTAACATCAAGACTGGCTTCTCCTTCCTTTAATTGTTCTTCTACATATGTTCACTTCTCTGTACTGCAGAGGCGGTCCAAAAAATCCCATGCAGAATTGCGGCAACAGGTGCAGAATTTCTGCAAATAGCCCATCTCAAAAGGAGATGAATCATCTTCCAGCCATTATTTGTCAGGTAGTTGTTCGTTTTTGGGGAATGTATTTTTTTGTTGACGTTGATTTTGGTAATTGGATGTGCACTGGAGATAGAAGTGTGAATGATTCAACTGTTACACTATTTGTATTTAAAACATCTCGCCCTCCCTGTTGGGGCTTCGTTTTGATGGGGGTAGTTTTTTGAAGGCCACGATTTGTGCTGGAAGTTGGTGCTTAGAAATTTGATTTATGACGCAGGCCTTTTTTTTTTCTTTCGCCGATCAGTAAAACAACCAATTTTCATCGTAATCCCTATTAACTTTTACTGGTAACCAGCGGGAGGGTTTGAAAAAGGCCAGATGTTTCGATCAGATTGTGGCTCTCAATTTTTTTCAAAAAAAGTCTCTTCATGGATCGGTTGGTTCGGCTCTGAGGTTTCCTATGGAAATTTCGATCGCGGGCACTTTTCACGAATGGCTCTCACACAAGCCATTCGTAAAAACTGATTCGTGATCGGACACGCCTGGAAAGCCAAGTGCCCTATTTTTTAAGGCAATAGTTGCTCGTTTGAGGGGTAAAGTTGGCTAAAAAAAATAGGACACAAAAGGCGTATCTCGGCGGTGAGAAATTTCTGTTTCAAGCCGTTGCCATAGAAATTGCGATGTGAGAAAAGTGCTGCAGCTCGGTTCTGGAAGGGGATGTGTGCCTTGGAGTCGACAGAGATTCGATCCAACCCCCCCGCCCCTTTTTGAAGGGAAAAAACACCCGCAATTTTGGCCTGAAAGAGTCTCAAAACAACAGTGTTTCGGTGGGATTTTTGCTGACTCATATAGGATTCATGGTACGTTTAGTTTACCTACATGTACCAATAAAAGTCAACCATTCATGTAGGCAAAAATGCCAGTCCCGTGGATCCTATGGTCCTATTGGTTTTAGGATTCAAACTTTTTACCGCGAGTTGTTGGTTCAGTGGTAGACCTACGTCTCGGGTTCCCGTTTCAAACTGTCTTGAAGTGCATGGTGATTTCAAGATCTTCCAACAAAACATGTAGCGATGTATTCCTTTTTGCGGTATGTTTCAATTGTGTTTCCACACCTAAGGCCTCAAAACATGATGATCATGATGATCATGTGACACATGAGTTTTTTTTTGGTGAGGGGATATGTTGTCAAGCAGGTCATTTGTCTTGTCTGGAAAATGCCAGCCATGGAAATTACCGTGACCAGCGTGGAAGAATTGCCTGACGCAATCCTCAGACGAGCAGATCAAAGGCTTTTCGGCTTCAAAATTGCCTTGCTTTCGTAGAATCACCCGAAGTGGGTCAAAAAAAGAAATATTGCACATAGGCGAAATCTATACCGTACCTTTTAGACGCTTTTTTTCCAACTGTAGTACATATTCTGTTAACATATGTTAAACAGAAAAACCTCCACATAGAAGCTTTGAACCTTATTTTCAAGGAAAATCCAGGTTGTTTTCATGGAAAATTTCCAGCTTTGCCCATCGATCCAAAACCTTTCCAGGTTGGCAGAGTTGTGTCAACATCTTTGTCGTCAAGTACCTTTGGCAAAGGGAAGATCTGATTCCCCAACCGTTGGTTTGTGTGAAATTGGAAAAAACCATAAAAGAGTAACGTTTTTTTTGTTCGATTTTTTTTGGGGGATAACGGGAAAGGTTTTTCTCAAAAACATTTTGTGGTAGCTTCGAAGCATCGAAATTTCACAACCCAGGTGGGTGGAGGTTGTGACCATACTATACATGTAAAGGTGTGAATATATTGAATATATGTATATTGTATGTGTATGTATGTGTGAACATGTATGTGTTTGTGTATGTGCATTATATGTAAATGTATATGTGTGTGAATGAGTCCATGTATGTGTGCACTGTGGATGTGTATGTGTAAATGTGACTTGGTATGGAAGAATGAAGATGAAGCTAAAGCTGAAGATGCGGATGAAAATGAAGATAAAAATGCAGATGCAGACAAAGATGAAACTCCACGCGTTACAACTGCCAATGCTATTGTATCGAGGGGTTGTTGTCAGTAGATCCTCGCTTTTGGTTGGTGGGGAGCCTTTTTACCCGTCAATGATTTCAACAGGGCGAACTCCTTTTCCAAAACTCTGTCGAATTGTTGCTGCAGTGATGTAGATGAACCAATTAGAACAAATCGATAATGGCTGCGGAGGAAAATACAGCATGCTTATTAGAGTCTTGTATAGTGGAATGTGACTGAGTGGATTTGCGTGGTGTGATCTGATTTGATCTGACATCATATGGTATAACATATCATATATTGTCGTATTGCATGATGAGGTACGTTCTGGGTGTGTTATGGCATGTTATGGTTGTTGTGGTTGTTATGATATTTCATGCTATGTGATGTCTATTGGGTCTGTTTCAGCATGTTTCCATATGTCATTGTATGTGTCAGCAATGCCCCGGAAAAGTTTGATGTTGCGTTAGGCTACATCAGAATGTTATAGTCTGCTGGGGTATGGTTCAGATATTTTCTTGCTTGTGGAAGCCATGCCCCGGAAAAACCGTAAATAAATGCTACGTTGCATTACCTTTGGCACTTCATTTCATGCTATATGCTATGTCATACTGTTAGGCACGAACATATGTTTTGCATGTATGGTGAACAATGCGCCAAGACTCAGCCATCAATCTGTAGCAGCAATGATAGGCACATGCAGTTCTTGAGAGCTACCCTCCCCGAAACCAAGAGCAAAAGCACCTGAAAATATCCCCAAGCCCAAAAGGAAAGTAGTTTTCCCAACATCTCCCAACCACTGTTTTTTTAGGGGGCTGTCGCTGCTGGTTTTCCGGAGTTGTAGATCTTCATTCCTTCCACACTGGACAACCCTTAGGTGACACTGGAATTGGATGCGGCCACCACGACTCTTTTGAGGAAGGCAGAGGATTTTTTTTTTGAAAAATTGTCCCAAATTCGCTTAAGTGTCCCATGTTCCTTGGAAAAAGACACCTACCCTCAACAGTTTGCCGCTGAAAATTGGCCGGGCCCCAAAAGGACACGAATTTAGTATTCCAACCATCCATTTTCAGGTGTAAACTCGCCGTTAGTTTCAGGGAGGGTAATTCTTACCGGAAAACGGTCCGATTTTGAGGTTGTGAATTTTCAGGTTCCTAGGGCCAAAAATTGACATTTTGGTTTTGGAAATCGATGGGATTTTTGGGAACGCCCTGAATCCTCGAGATTTCACCCTGTTTGAATCTGGGCAAATACCTTTCTTGGTTTGGTTTCGTAGCAAATCATATGCGCCTTCCTAGATGTAGAAGGTGCACCTGTACCTGGAACCCCAAACAACTTTTTATAAATGGATGGAAATGGTGATTTCCAACCATTTTCTATGTAAAGATTTGGTTCATCATCCAGTTGAAACATCCATTTATAAATGGTTGTTTGGGGTTCCAGGTAATACTAGTGATGATTTTTGTGGAGACTGTGGCTGGGTGACTCGTGACGGATCCTGTATCTTTTTTCTTCTCGGCTTGTGACCTTGCTCTTTTGACAAGTAGGGACATGGCTATTAGGAAACGACGGCAACACGTGATTGGAAGACAACTTTGACATACAGGATCTTTCTGTATGTCACATTTGTGAATGGTGGCCAAAACGCCCAATTTAGAAAACGAAATCCCTCCTTTTCAACGGTTGTGACAGAAAGCCTTTCGAGGTCGTCAGTCAATCCGACAATCCAATTTCCAATGAAGTGATGTCAAACTGCTGTGTTGTTTTTTTTTCTTTTTTTACCGGGAGGGAACCTTGGCAATTTCAATCCAAGAGTCACCCTCTCCAAGAGTTACCCTTTTTGAAACTAACAGCGAGTGGAAACACCTGAAAATGGATGATCTTTCCTTTTGGGATGGCCTATTTTTCAGGTGCAAACTGCTGTTAGTTTCAGGGAGTGTATGGAAATATGATATGCTTGGTGGTTACGGTTGATGGTTGATCCTATCCCAGGATGCCCTGGAATGAATTCGTTTAAGATTTAGTCAAAACCACTAGGACAGCTAAACCACTAATGGTGGGGAGCACAGAGATTTGGTAGCGTTTTCATCTTTTCAACAAATAAGTGGCTTGTAGTTTAGCGTTTTTTTTTCTATTCCAGGCAGCTCCCCTCAAAAAATGATGACATTTTTCTGGGAACTAACTAACTAACATTCATAAATCCCCAAAAATCCAAAGTTTGGAAGATGAAAAATTATCCTTTCCGATTTGGAGCCTTGAAAACCTGATTTTTCAAGAAACTTTTTTTTTAGCCATACGTTTGAGGCCAAGGCCCGACCCTTGAACCACCGCCAGGGGTGATTTTTATTCGGCAGGTTCAAGATCCAACGGAGCCCAATTCACAGCTCGGCCTCAGCCCAAAGGCTGCCTTTTCGGCAGAGTTCGCTGAGTGTTTGGGGGGTACTTTTGAAGAGATATTTTTGTTTGGGTAAAACCAAGTAGTGCCAGGTATTTTTGTGTGTATCAATAGGACTACATATAGTTATACGTATATATATATATATGCATGATCAGTGGAAAAAGATATGTTTGAGGTGTATCCTTAAAAAAGTCAATTATAAATAATATATGATCTTATGTATATTTTGTGGTGTATCATTGGCAATGAAATACTGATGCATGCACCTATGGCTCTGTACATCTGAATTTCCTACTGACAAAAGGATTTGGGATGCATGGTATGTGCATGTAAGACCCTTGTAGGAAGCTAAAGCTAAAGCCAAGCGCTCCCATGGTATGTCACTTGCCAAAATCACTTGGCTGTTGAAATGGAATTCAAGGAGTGTCAACCCAAGGCTCCTTTTTTAATTTCGAATGGCATTCAGTTCAGGATGATTTCTATACTCCAAGATGGCTCTCGAATTCTCGATCTTAACTTACTATAACTAGAGAGGTTGGAGTACAAAGCAACAACGAAAAGAACGGTAGTAGCATCACCCTCAGATTGGAGAGGGGGAGAGAGATGCAATCTGGCGGCGGGGGGGCCGTCCGAGACATCGACATGATTGGTGCGGGGAGTGTGCAATGACAGTAAAATCTGTGTGAACCTTGTTGTGAGCTTACTTGGATGTCCCAGGAAGTTGGTATAAGGTTAGTAAGTGGATTATAACCCCAATACGTCCCGTTTATAAGTAGGTTATATATACTGTAACCCATTTACCAATCATTTACTAACTTCCTGGGACATCCAAGTAGGTGATGGATTTCCACAAACTGAGGTTGGAAAAGGGAAACCTTCAATAAAACAGCTGAGATTTCAATAAATTGATGCTATTTGGACCCGGAACCTCCAGCAGAACCCCCAAAATTTGGCTTTCTTTGGGGACCAGATTTGCCCAGCCAAAGATCTGGTGGTGGGTTTTTGCGGCCCAGATTTTTTTCTATGCTGACCAGATTCCAGCCATGATCCATTGGTAGGAATCCCTCGATTTCCAGAGGTCGCTTTTTGTCATTAATGCTACCCAACATAATGACGTCACCCCAAGAGGTAGCTTAGTAGGGGAATTCCGTTGATTTTCCAGGTTGGTAATTTTTTTAAAAGTTTGCCCAGTCAATGAACCATTGGCCGATAGATGCATGATACTTTCACTGTATCTCCAAGGTTCAGGTATCTTTCAAGGCAATTTTTGATTTCGGAGAAAGGGTAGTTCTCAAAGAATGGCGTGTGAATGGAGATGGAAACCTATCCGAATTGAACCTCCCTTGTTGTCAATTTTGCCAGTCTTCTTTGGGAAACTCTTTGCGTGCTGCTGGCACTGGTCATACAATGGCATGGGCGAGTCACGCTAGTCCGACAGTACCGTAACAGGGCATGAGATGTGCAAACGGTCCTGGTACTTTTTATTTTTTTTAACGGGATTTTTTTTCCTGGTCTCCGATTGTCATTAACAAATAATGTAACTTCATTACTGTTGTAGCAGTGGGCCATTTTTTTCTTCATTTGCACGCCCAAGAAACCAAAAAAAAACAAAGGTTCCGCCCGACGAAAGGAAGAGACAAAAACTCAAGGATAGGAAACAGATCTGTGAAAGCAAGGAAACCAAAGGAAAAAATAAAACATAGAAACTCAGGGGTTAACCAAGAAATGAAAAGCAATATGGTAGGTACCAAACACAATGCGATAAATCTCAATGAAATGCCATTGATTCCGATTCCTGGGATACCTGTTGATTCCTCATTGCCTCACCTTAAAGGATCATCCCAAGTACTTGGAGGATCATCCCCAGTTGGTAAGTACTTAGTAACCGTAGTAACCCCCCATTTGCCCAAGCCATGGATTTCGGCCACTTGGAAGGGGAAGGGGAACAACAACCCCAGGTCTTGGGGGACTTACTATATAACCATACTTGCGAACATTTTTACATCGACCTTGGGATGATCCTCGAAGTATCCATCAACCCCAATTAAAAATTGAACATGTCAGGGAAGATGCCATCCAATGCCAAGCAGATCAGCAGATCCACCAGAAATCCATAGGAATCCAAAGGGGATAGCCGGATAGCCCCCCCCCAAAAAATGCCGCCCTTGCCAGGAAATAGGGCTTGATTAAAGGATTATTAACTGCCATTATCCTTGAAAATTAGGCCTTACTAAGACTATGGCCTTATTTTCTCTAGTTGGCTTTTCCTTAACGTTCAAGGACGTAGAATGGGAAGCTGAACAACAACCAATGAACTTCAAACCGGTTCTACCTGCATCTTTTGTGTTTTTAAAGTTTGAGGTGCCCAAATCCACCCCCCAAAAAACCAACCAACTGTTCCTGGCAGACATATGTTTGTAAAAGATCAGAGGGAAAAAGGCTGGATTTCAAGAAAAGTTTCCATGGATTTTTCAATGATGGATGTTTTTTTGTTTCATCTTTCTGGAAGTTCTGAGCCAAGTAGACTGGCAGGGGTCGGTCATTAAATCACCAACCCAAACAATGCACTTTCATAAGGGAATTCCCTGAACATTACCCTGTACTTGAATTGTTTGATCCCTCAAAATAGGTCCCATTTAATGACCCTTGACTGGTCCCTTCATCCTCCACTTTCCAAGGAACTCGCCCAATTATGAGCCACGTTTGATGACACAGCCCTTGCCGTTATCCGCCAGCCGAGCCCTGCAAGAGCTTGAAGATCAAGGAGCTGAAATACCAAAGCAAGGCCGTAACAAAATGGGGAAACACTTGGGAAAGACGGGAATGGTCCTGCAACATATTCAGGTACCCAAAATGGAGGAATCCTCATATATTATAAGCTGTATATCAGGCTTATGAGAAAAAATCCCTGTCCCCCCCAAAACTGGCCTCATCAGGTCCAGTTTTTGCCATCTTAGGTACCTGAAACTTGTGGTGAAATGTGGGAGGGGTAAGAGGAAAAATGGCGGAGAATCGGATAGAATAGCTCACAGCTGGGGCCGCCCTAAGCCGGTCGGAAGTGCTAGAAATCCAACAGATAAAAGTGCTCCAAAAGAATACCTAAGGGGCCTAAGAGCGGCTGATGATTTGAACTTTTTGTCATGTTTTTAAACAAATGTATTAGTCAACTTTATATAGGCAACAAAGATCCAAAGGACCTAATTACTTCTCTTTTATCAGCATTAAACTTAGTTCCACATGCAAGGAAGACTGTTTTTGAAACATGTGTTTAATGATTAGATATGACATGTATTGAAGAATGCATCTTTACGCGTTATGTATCTATATATGATCTACGTATGCGTATTATTTCAGTAATGAAATAGCATGGAATAAAATACGCATGATGACAAATGTGTTGTAGATAAGATACGATTTAAATAGATACCCTCCAGGGAACTAACATATCCCATTTAGAGGTAGCTGGGAAGATGGTTTTCCTCTTCCATAAGTGGGATGTGCAATTCAAATTGAAACAGACCTTGAGCCGACCCAACCCAGGTGCTGTAAAACCTCGAGTTGTTGATGGCCGAATCTCGGCAAACGATTCAGCTGAAACTGGTGCTTTCAGGAATGACGGTTTAGGATCTACACCCTGATAAAGATACGTGGAACCCAAGAATGGAGGTTTGGTTAAAATGACTTTCCGTTTCAATTCGGTGATGTTTAGGTTCGTTGGAACTCCCCCGAAAAGTAACAGTTCACCCTTGATATATATATATATATAGGCCGAAACCTAAAAAGGGAAAGACCTCACATTGATTTTCAGGGGCGAGTTGTTGATTTCAGGAAGGGTAGAGGTGATTCTATGTACTCTTGAGTAGGGATTGTACTATTTATATATATATATATACATATCTCGAAGAAGAATGGACCCATTGCATCATATTTTTGGGGTGCGAAACCCGATGGGATGCAGGAGGTTGGGGGGGGGGTTCGAGGTAAACCTTCCCTTCTCACTACTAACCATGGAGCATTCCAATAGATTCTGGTTGATTTTTCAGAAATCCGGCGTCATCTCATTTCACCACCTAGGACCTACAGTATACCAAGTAAAAACGTGGTGGGAGCACTTCCTAACCGAAATGATAACCCTCAACGACTGGTGCAGGATTTCTCCCAACCACTGTGAACCCAATCCTTGGGCCCTCTCTCTCCCTCTCTCTCTCTTTCATGTTTCTATCTTTTTGAGCTTCTGAGTGCGAATAGAGGGATGGTCCATTTTTTTTTTCAAAGCTTGTTTGTTTCCCACGACTTCAGACCCGTTTTTTCTTACAGCTGAAGAGAAGGAAGGGGCCAATTCAGAACCACTCAAGTTAGGTATTTGTACCAAGGATTTCCTGTCAGATTTTGAGCTTTGAACGAAAAAATCCAATTGAAGCATGACCCAGGCACCGAATATTTGATCAACATGTCTGGGAGGGTTTCCAACCACACCGTTTTTTTGTGGGCAGAGTTGCAATTTTCACCTCCAATAAACAGCATATCGCCACCTTCCCTCAACAGAAATTTGTGACTCGCCTTGGTCCAAGTCGTTCCCGTCCTTTATCTCGGAACTTAGGGAGCCAACAAAAACAACCATCCTCCCAAGCCATTGATGCCATGGATATGAACAGTTTTGGAGCCAGGGATGAGTTTTTTTCGGCTCCCCTTTTGGGTAGAAAATGGCCACCGTTGCTCAACAAAGCGGGAAGTTGCCTCCACAGGATCGGAGGAAGACGAGGAAGGCGTGATGAAGCTTCAACGGGGTATCACCAAAAGCTCCAAGAAGGGTGGCATTACAGGTCGGGAGGTGAATTTTTTGGCCGAAAAAAAACAGTGGGTGGGTTTTTGACCCTTTGACCCTTTGACCTGAAAATTTACAGCGAGCTTTACCCCTAATTTGGTGTTGGGGGGTTGGAAGATGAAATGTCTTTCCTTTGTGGGATTCGGCCTATTTTCCGGGGCTTTTTTTTTGCGGTGAGTTTCAAGGAGTGGTTTGAGATGTTTTCTTCTTGCATCACATCTATTTCTGCCATGTCATAAGCAGATGCTTCTGCTGCCGTTCAGTACTGTCAACATGTCCAAACATTGGGGAAGTTTACACCACAATTCAGGCGCGGCGGAGCGGATCTTTGGGCTGGTGCCACAAACCAGTTCAGACGTAACTTGGGTCGAAAACATGGTCAAAGCTGGTGGTCTACGGGGGAGATTCCAAGAGTCGCTCCCCCTGTAGGAAAGGGGCTGGGGAGATGATGGGGTTGTGTTTGCGATTTTTTTTTCGAGTGAACAGTCAGTTGTAGTGATGACCTTTATGGCAAATCCTGTAGAGTGGGGGATTTTGGCCAGGGATCACGACCATTGGAATGGCTGCTACATTGTAACATCACCCTATGTTGGACCGCCCAAACAATCTAAGTGGAACACGTGGTGATTTGTTTTCAGCATTCCATTCAACAACGTGTTTTTCATTCAGGGAATGCATACCCTCCTGAGAACTATGTATCCCATCCGAAGGGACTTTTGAAGATGATGTCCTTTTCCTAAGTTTGGATATGTTAGTTCCTTGGAGGGTATCTCATATGACCGGAATGTATGGTCATGTTATCGCTGACCATAGGTTTGTAGCAAGATGGGTTTTTGGAGGCTCCATTTCCTCGCGCAAATTTGGTAAGTGAGCCAATGATTTCACGAGTCTTCCATTTTTAATTGAGTTTTTGCATTTTACAAACTGCCTACCAGAATCGCTCTCTTTTGTGGTGTGTTTTGTTGTCCTTTTAGTGACTTGCCCCTCCCTGAAACTAAAAGAAATTGCACCTGAAAAGAGGCCGAAGCCTAAACGGAAAGGTAGTCTCCTAATCACCACGTTGCAGAAGGCTATGTTAGACTTTAGGGAGTGTAGAACTTCTGAAAGCAAAGTCAAAAAACACCCCCTCCTGCTACTCTCTAACCTGGGTTCTCATTCGAGGAGCAACCTCAAGTCGGCTTGTCCTGGTATCGTTCGCGAGTGCAACGGATTATTCGCAACAACTGGTGCCATGGCACAACCCTTGGGGTGAGGGCATTGCTAATATGTCCCGGCAAACCCCCCATAAATATCATACTTGCACTTATGAAACACGTTTGCGTGAGATCTATTGGAGAAGGGGGTGTAAATCTATATGCATATACCGGGAATTTGAAAATTTGGCCAATCAAAAAAAACCTTTCTTAGATTCCAGGGAAAAAACTGAAAAATCAATGCCATTGGAGTCACTGCTCCCGTTTCGTTGGAGACTGACCTTTCTTTCTTTCGCGCATCATTGAGGATAGTCATGGCTCAGTGGAAAATGACTCTCGTTTGAAGGAAACACATCTTGGAGACATGCCATTTTCCACTGAACCATGATTGCAGGATGGATGAGTAGGTTTGATTAGCTTCATGCCTGATTCATGCTCTTCACATGCAATGAAAAATCATCGTTGGAAATTGGTGGAGGGGCGGCATCACATAGAAAATGGACCATGCAACATTTGAAACATGTTTTTTTTTGGTGAACTTAACAGGAAATTTCCAGGATCCCATCTTAGGAACCAAGACAGGATCCTCTCCATACTCACTCTTCCGAAGCAGAACTTGCATGACTCCAGGTTTGAATGCTTTGTGATGAGTATGGTGCTTCTCCATTCTCTTCTCACAGGTAACTTGGAAAATCAAAGCCAGACTTTTAAACGCAGTGAGTTTTTGAAAATTGTTTCCTACCAGCAAGAAGTACAACAAGAAGTACACCAAGAAGTAGAAGAAGCAGTGCAACAAATAAAACAACAACAAGTACAGTACAACAACAAATGCAACAAGTGCAACAAGAACAGCAACAACAACGGATTTAAATCGGATATGTTCTTTTTGTTTCATTTTTAATCTTTCTTCTGGCTTGAACTTCGCCATGAAAGGAGGTAGGAATATCCAAATCCCCCCCCTGTTTGGTACGGTAGGCAACTCATCAAGTGTGTCCAAGTTTTGGATATTGAAAGCCACAGAGATCTTCTTTTTGAAGGCAACAAAAATCGGAGCTTTTTTTTTAAAATCCTAAACTCTTTTGTTTCTTTTTTTTACTCCCATCATCCTTTTGGAAAGGCCTTAGTGAAAGCTTTTTCCCCAGCAAGAGGAGACACCTGTTTTTTTGGGATGTCATTTTTGCCACCCGAGCTGTGAGAACACCTCATGCGTATTGGTGAACAACGTGCTTTTTTCGGAGCCCATTTATCGGGGAGTTTAATTCCCATTCTTTTTTCGAATGAGTATAGCTTCTTATTTGGAGATCCCCAGCCATCAAATCGGCGAACCTTGTGCGTCTAAATCTTCCGTGTGTGTCATGGACCCATTTGAGCCACGAAATAAAACCCTTACGACTTTCTATTATACTGGTTGGTTCATAGGGATCCTTATAGTAGGATTTCATCCCCTATATAACCTAAACAACCAGGGGCCCTTTTTTTCATTGCTCATTTTTTTTTTCACCGAGGCATTCAGATTCATGCCATGTCAGTGTCTCAAGCTGCCAGCTTGTACCCCGGAACGGTACACACGGTGATGATACTTGGAGTTCGGAAACCACTGTGATGGCCCTGAGGTTACACCCTGGAAGATTAACGGCTGGAACATAATCATAGGGGTTTGGTTCAGATCATTTTCCTTTCTTTTCATGGGTGATTTGTATCTTCCAGCCGTTAATCTTCCAGGGTGTCCTAAGCGTTTATGGCTTAAGAAAAAAAAATCCCTTGAATTTCGTAGGGGGGCTGATTACCTTGACTGTCAATGTGGATGAATTCTTCGGAGCATAGGTTTATATAGCTTGCAGCTAGCCACTGGAAGTGTGTTTTTGGGGGGAACGAGTTGTGTTGTGGGGCTTTAAAAGGAATAAGCCAAGGAGGCAAAGTTTGTAACGGACACATTCTACTTCAATTGTCAGTGCAACGTTTTTTTCACAAGGGGCCAAAGGCTGTACGAGTTGGGAGTCTGTGAAAAATGTTTGGCTCCCAGATTCCTTCGTGGGTCTCCAAATCAAAACAAGATGTCATATCAAATAAGCGGTGGCCCCAAAAAGCCCGCCAGTTTCATGGACCAATGGACCAACCTTTCCTTTCCAGCAAGAAGAAAGCTTTGGTAGACATCATTGACATGCAGGGATTTTTGGTGGCCCTTCAAGCTTTCAAATAAGAAAGACATCCAGAAGCCCAGGAACCTAATCTTCTGCCTCTTCTTTGGGGTAGAGGCTGGCTGGCTGAGTTTTTATTCTGATGCTTCCGCTTTGGGAAGGGTTGGCCCTAGAAGTTACAGACAGACACACGTGCTGTGGGGCTGTTTTGGATGAAAACATGCGGGCCTCCTAGGTTGGTGTCGGTACCATGATAGATTATCAAAGGAGATGAGGTTCTTCATGGTTTTCATATCCCTTCAGTCGGGCTCCAACTCATCTTCACAAAAATTAAGCTAGGAGCACAAGAAACAAGAGCCTGAAGTTAATCTGAGCGAGTTTTCTGTAGTTTGCCACTTCCGAATGTTTATCCACACCTCATTAGTGTTCTCCTAGTGTTCTGGGGTGAGATTCTTTCTCCAAACAGTTGGAAGAAGCGGAGAACTGCAGAGAAACATCCACCCTTGGGCTGTTTCTGAGTAGCTCAACTTGATCGTTGTTTTTGGACACAGAGTTTTATTGAACCACATAGGGATGTTTTTCTACGTCAGGTGTCGTTGCGATTGTATGTCTACCGGCTACGCTTCTTCACCATGTGTCTCGGTGATGAAGAATTATTACAAGGAAACCGTTGATTGTTGTGGAGGAAAGCAAAGTGAGAAGGGTAACAACAGTAACGCAGTTGTATTCACGGTGTAGTACTGTAAATGAATAAGAGCACATGATTTATATAGCATAAACTGATGGTGGATGTGATGTATTCAAAGTGTGAGATATCACACCTTTGCTGGGTGAGATAGTCTGTGAAGATTAGGTAGGTTGCATGAACTGGCTACAGGTAGTAGAGCATCAAGAACAAACATAAGAGAGAGACGCAGGGGACAAGAGGCATGGGAGGAAGATTTGCGGTGAAACAAAAGAGAGTGAGAAAGTCAGCCACAATACCGGAAACAATTCAGGTTTGAAAGTTCCCATGTCGTTTATTGATGTTGCTAAATCTGGCGCATAAACACATCACAATCGTTTTAACAACGTTTTTTCCGCTAAAAAGACGCAGGAAAAAATTGCCGGCAAGCCGCTACGGAAAGGTATGGTTGCGCATGGAACGTCTTGGATTTACTGATTGCACTCTTCCACTTCTTTGAGGTCTTTAGCCGCTCGGGGAGGTGATGGGTTTTTTCATGAAGCAAGATGGGTCCACGGATGGGGGGAGAAATGGCTTCAACGTTGAAGGAGTATCTCTCTACATCATGCAGTATATATCTCTGCTATATTGCTATATGTATATATATATATATATACGTTTTCCCTTCGTTTCATTTTCCACCCCCCAAAAATTGGGGAAGATGATAAGGTGGACTCAGCACCTTGGGATGATTTTTTTCATATGGTCCGCCATCCGCCATCCATAGTCAGGTTGATTGGTTGATGTTAAACCCTTGTATCTACAAGGGTTTTGTAGATCGTAGGTGTTGCAAATAATTCAAAGCTTAACTTGAAAGTTCTTTTGATGCTCAACTTTTGATGGATTAAGCTTCTCCCAGAACACTAACATGTGGAACCCAAAGTCATGAAGTTGCAGATTCCGGATTTCCTTTGTAAAAAAAGGGGCGATGTTCCAAATTCCAGCCGTTAGTGAATTGCAGGGGAGTGCTTGGTGAATTGTTTTTTTTTCTTTCTCCTTTTCCTGTCAGAAGGTGAGTTTCAGTTGCAAGATTCAGCAGTTGCAAAAACATTTTTTGTCGTGCAACAACTCCATAGATTTATATAGGAGATAAAAGGAGATAAACTATACCATACTGTACCCAACCGTTCTGAGGTTGTATTAGTCGAATTTCATTCATCAACCGTATCATGTTTGAATCAGTATCTTGTCATGAATCGATGGTCAAACTTAAGCTCGGTCAAATCTAGCCTTTTTTTCCACCATGAAAGGCTCAATGTGCATGTCTTTGTTGAGAATCAAGGATTTCTAGCCCTCTAGGTTTTTCTGTTTAAAAATGCTCGTAGTATTTTCCGGGGGGCAGGTAAGATCAAATACTCAACAGGATTGGGTTATGAATGATGTAACTATTGATTATGACACGCAACTTGAAAAAGTATGACCCCAACATGCGGCAATGGGGCGAAAGATTCCCTGGTGATTCTTTCATGGGAATCTAAGGTACCCCCCCAAAGCCACCCCCTCCAATATATAAGGCCTTATTAATGGACTATTAACCATTGGTTTCCCTTAATGCGGCCTTATTAGGGCCTTATTTCTTGGGGGGGGTACCTTAGATTCCCATGATTCTTGGATCACCACTTGGCTAATCTAATCATCCAGTCGGCCAACGTTTCTTGTGTCGGCCAGGAGGTGGGTGCCATCGTTGCCCAGGTGAGTGGTAAGTTCAGTGGTGGGTTCCAACGCCTTTTCCGTTGTGAGCACATTGAAAAAAGCCCGGGTTGATAATTGAGCTATGCAAAACTCCCTTGGTTTCATAGGGGATTCTGCTACTTAGTCATGGTAAGTGCAAGTTTTTGGTTACAAGACCTTGCGACGTACTGTAGATGGACGTGGCCCAGGGGAGAAAAGTGGAAAAACATAGAACTTTTGAGTCGTTTTGATGCGTCTAAGACACCCGCAGTGACACCTGGACATCAACTTTGTCCAGGTGACGGCCACGAATGAACCGGAACTGGCCAACAGCAGCATTTTAAGGTCTCACTGGTGGGTTTCAGGGGAGTAAAGGTGGGAAGAGCTGTAAAACATTCCTTTGGTCTTCCTTGGAGGTCATGAAAAACTATTTGAAATGGGCATGTTTTCACCATCCTAAAAACAAAGGCCACCAGCAGAATTGCCAGGGTCATGATGATTTTGTTTTTTGTTGGGTGTATACCTTGCAGCTTTTGAGTTTCAATGAAGCAGGCTTCAAGGAAGTCACGGTTTTTGTTATTGACACTGAATCTGAAGCGAACAATTCGAGATTTAGGTTCTTGGAAGTGACTGGTGTCATGGCGACATCATCCGTACTATCCACCCAAGGGCTAGAATGACAAAAGCAGTTTGGACAAAAACATTTGCACGGATGTGCCCTAGTTGGTCTGTCGCTTCGGGGAAGAGGTTTGCAGGAGGTTCTATGAAGTAAGGCATGTACGAGCTTGATTTTTTTTAAAGGACAAAAGAAAGACCCATTCAAACTCAAACCCAATCAAAGTTGTTTCCATCACCAGTGGCCCTTGCCCCATCTTGCACAAATTAAACCTCGCGATGCGTTGCTCGTATTCCTGCATTGAAGGACCATTCGCATTCTACGTGGCATCAAGGCCCCTGAAAATTCAACATGGAGGGTCCCATGTTGATGATGGGAACCCCAAGTTGGTGGGATAGATGTCGATAGGAAAGATAGTTGGGAGGTGAAAAAAGTAAGAACAAGCCTTTTTTACGTTCTCAGGTTGTCATATGCCCAGATTCCCAAACAAAAGCATAAGTATGATTCGGAGGAAGAGGATCTTTTTTCCCGTTAGTTCCACACATTTGTCTCATGAACTCAGCACTTGTTGTTGTATACACCCAAGCCTGAAAACCCAACCTACCTGGGCGCAGGTAATTCGCCTGGTCCGTTTCATTCGCTATGCTGAGGAGTTACAACTCATTGTTTGGGCCACCCAAAAAAGAAACGCAACATTTTTGCAGCGGTAAAATGTGGGCTTCGGGGGATGTTGTTGATGTATAGTGCGCATGTGTGTACATGCACTTCTTTTGGTGGAGGAGTTTGTTCTCTATTGCCTAATGTTTAGCGGTTCAACAAAAGATTGTTTTTTCTTGAAAGATGATATGTTTCTCGACAACGAAGTTCAATCTTCAAACCCACGAGTTGTCAAAAAAGGACTTTGCAGGTTCTTTGCTAAACATGGTGACTCATGGTGCTGCGATTGACCAGGTCATGAACACCAACAGTACTTAGTACTTCTTCCGATCTTCTTCCGCCATTTTTTACCTGTAAATCATGCTACAACCCTTCCATCTTCGGAGTTCAAGTTCAAGGGATCCAAAAGCATAGGTTTTCAGGAGTTGCTCTTCCGGTTCCTCATCCAAATTTGAGTGGGTTCATTTGTGGATTCCCTTTGTTAATGCAAGATTCCACATATATCTTTGTCCCTTGGGTTCGACATATAATATCTCATAGATCAGCTAAAAGGTGGAGATGCTGATGCCAATCCATCCAAGGATTCTACAGCAAGGGCTTTCGAGTCATAAGATAAGAGTTATATGGTGGTTAAGTTCTCGTCACATAAAAACCTAATACACTCTGGCCCAGAATCTTTGAGCCAAATGAAAAGGGAGGAAAAAACTGGGATTTGATTTAGATTTCTTTTTGGTCGAATCTTCGTTTTTTTAGGTTTTGAGGCTTCTTCCGGTTCTTTGTGTTGGGACTAGCAGCTAGGTGTGACGCATGCATCTTCCGGATGTTGCTTGCAGGTGAGTTGTTTGATCCTCTCCTTCCGCACCTTCCTTTGGAGCATTGGCTTGTTGGTCATGACTTTCTATGTTCCCTGGGCTCAGCATTCGAAACCCAAAAACAATCCGCCGGGTTTAAAACAGGAAGGATGACGAGGACACCAAGGGAGAGCTATCGGGTTATTGCCAGGCAAATGGCTCATGGGGTATGTGGCATGTCGTTTTAAGTTCTACAAGAAAAGGTTGGTCATTGGGTCATTAGGCAATTCTCTCTCCAATCACTTTTTGACCCACTTCCTCTCCAAAAGTTAGGCTGAAGTTGCTGCAAGTAGTAGGCCTATTCCGAATGCTTTGTGCCTGCTTCTTTCCAAGGGCTGCACAAAGAGTATAGATGAATAGTAGCATTTTCTTTATCACACATCTTCTGCAACAGAAGTATAAAATCCCAAGAATCTTCAGTGAACGGAACTTCAACATGAGAGTTTTAGCTGCAGCTCAACTCGGTCCTACCTCCATGCATACTATGCTGTTCTTGTCTGATGGAATCGTCATCCAACCCATGCAGCCGAGGTTTGTGGGTATTTAAGGGGGGAATTCGAGGTTGCAATTGGGGTGAAATATCTCCCAGAAATGGTGGAAAAATCCGTTCCCTTTTGAGTCAAATGAATAAAATCACCGCAAGGACTAATCTACAGTATATAAGTACCTGTTGATGGAGAAGATTTTACATCAGCTTGGTGATTAAGGGGTAGTTTTATGATGTTTCAGGAAAAAATCATACGTTTCAGGTGGGAAGAAATTGACGGATATATCGGTTCCACTGAGACCCTTCGGATGACCAGAAAGCCCCAAGAAAGCCTAGGTCATGGCTATTTACACCACCCAAGCAGCGCATTTACACCGTGTGGAATTTCCGGACAGTTCAGTGAACGATGCCTTGGAAAAGTGGTGGGGTGGCATTTTCACCAGTGCCCTGGCAAACAACGGGAGGTGGCTGGCACCCTAAACAACCAGTTTTAAAATGGATGTTTGATAAGACAGCCGTTTTTCATGTAAGGAATCATCCAATTGAATCAACCAGTAAAGAATACTTGTTTAGGGTACCAGGTGCACATGTTTTGATAGTTTCGCTTGGTGGAGCTTAGCACTTTGTGATACTTTGTCGAGGTATGCTCTCAGTGCTACAAGCCTTGAGTGGAGGAGCTGCGGGCTGAAAAACCAGTCTTTTCACTCGTCCCCTAGTTCCATTTCGCCAGTCAGGGGTTGATATCTGGCTGCTGGCATGAAAGTCAAAAGGGATTGTTAGTCAGGGGGAGGCTACCAGAGATAATTTGAGATAACCATCAGGTTGCATACTGACAGATTGCCATGTTCTTTCAATGGCATGGTGAAATCTCCTCTGAAATAGGAATCCAGTTTTGAAACATCCAGCATCATGAAATGTTTTTTTCTCTCTCTCCTTTGAATCTCAATACAAACAGGATGTGTAACCAATACGAGGGTCACATAACTTGTCTTTTGTTTCGAGAGAACCTTCATCATATCCCGAAGTTGCCAACTTACTGATTGTGGCTTCCGGATGGTTCATGGGTTCATGATTGGATTTTTTTTTTCTGTGAACCTGCTCAACCCATGCCCCTCATATTGGAACATACATTTTCCTTGGTAAAGCCTTGATGTTTTGGGAAACTGTGGCTACTCCGGCAATGGCAGGAGTGGACTGGAATGACATCGTGCAGCCATTGATCACCATTTCTCCTACCTTCGCATGTGTCCTGGGTTGCATGTTCGAACCTGCATGATGTTGGAAGTTTGAGATTTATCCTACGTACACTTGATGGGCAAGTAAGGAAATGTAGGCAAATCATTGGCAAATGTTGGAATTTCTTGAGAAACCCATGTGCCCATGTTTGATTGAAAAGGTAGATCAACCACATGCCACTAGAATCGATGTAAACCTCCGAAGTCTCAGAGTGCAGAAAACGCGCATCAGGAGCATTGCAAGTGAAGTTTATGAAGTTTGCAAATTTGATACTCCATTGGGGTTGATTGCCGCCACCCTAAATGACCCAGAAATTCCGCGATCACCCACCCCTAGACTTGAAGTAAGAACCCCTATAGCATAAAAAAGCAGAAGCTATATTTGGGGAAAGAACCCATATCCAATGCGCTTCACGGGTTGGGAACTCTTCGCACGACACCGGTAGCCGAGTTTTGATCCCAAAGATGTGGTTTTTCTAAGGTATCTTCATCTTGTACATTGGATTTTGCACCTTGGATTTGCGGTTTTCGGTTGGTTGACTGGATTCAACTCGTTGGGGGGTTTTCTAACCACCGTAACCAAAAGTCACGTCTAAATGCATCCAGGGCAATCCTGTTGTTGTTGATTCGGATGCCGGCATTCCGGCCATTGCACTAACTAGTCCTTTTTTGGATGGGTTTCCACATTGAACCTCTCAAAATACAATGAAAAAAGGGACAGCAAGGTGCTATAGTGTCTATAGCATCCTTGTAAACACCAGGAACAGGAAAAACACAACGGGAGGGACTCGACGAATTTTCCAATCGCATCGGTGTTTTTCTCGTCCGACTTCTTCTCCAGTTTTTTCATTGTTTTTTTCCGGTTAGATAAAAAAAAAATGTCAGGAACTGACGTTAACAAAAGTACCTACAGAAGTACCACATTCTTTGCAAACCTCCTTGACTGGCCTTTGAAAAGCTTCCCCCTTCAAAATCATTTCATCTCGATCTCAAGTCCCTGCTTGCGTGTGGTGTCACCGGGGGGCACCCGAGGGTGTGAAGGTCCGGTGTGTAACTGTAGGTTTCTTTGCGCTGATGAATGTCATCACGGGAACCTATGTGGAAACTGTCTCGCGGCAAGCGGCCGATCTGAAAACCCGAACGCAGAAGCTTTGGCTTTTGGAAAAGTGGGTTTGAGTGTGGAGGTAGGTAATGATGAGATGAGAGTTTGGTGGACTAAAGTGGGGATGAGATGATTTCCAGGTAATGAGTCTAAATTAGATTTATTTGCATATGCACATAAATCTATATGGACATAAATGTGTAAATAGATCAAAGCACAAAAACACAAAAATGGATCAGGCAAAAATATATACACTGCGAAAGCAAATTTGGGCAACTTGCTTTCAGTGTTGGCGTAGGATCGTGGAGGTAGTGAGTCCAATGATGTGATTTGATTAGTCGCGTCACTAAAAAAACAGAGCCGATTACACTCCTGTAAACTAACATAGCAATGGAAAATCCACCATTTTGATGGTATTTACCCGGAAAGATGGGGATTTTCCATGGCTATGTTACTTCACCGCAGGGTGATTTTCCATATTTTTTTTCACCTAGAACCTTTCTTCCCACAGTCCGGATGATCCTGAAAAATTTGAGGATCCTACAAGCACGTCGTGTTTTCCAAGCTATTGATGAGGATCATTCAGGTTTCATTTCTTTGGAGGATTGGGCTCCGGAGCATGGCGGGATTGGGCCCTCAGCTAAGATAAGTGGTTGGGTTTGGTAAGGTTCAATGGAGCTGAGAAGTATTCCCTAAAACTTTTTGGGAGCTAATGAGATACCAGCAGATTTCCAAAAAAAACAGCTTAGTCAGTTTGATAGTTGTAGAAAGGTGCGGGGGAATGTTTGATGTTTTCATGTAATGATTTAGAGCTCATCCAAGTGATTATATACCTTTCTAAAGGGAGTGTTACAGGTTCCAGGTGCAATTCCTTTTCAGTACCTCTTCCTTTTCTTCTAAAAGATTTCTTCCGAAAACCACCAGGAGATTCAGAGTCAAACAGCCTCCTCAGCAACTTCGATGCAACCATTTCCAGAAACTCAACACCGCGGTGGGGTCGGTGGTGGTTACTGATCACCCTTCACCAAGTGTTTAGGGGGTGAACAAAAAGTCTCACAGTAGGGAGCGATTTTGGAGCTACCCTCATGTCCCCAACGAGATCAAAGTCTACGGATTTTTTATGCTGGAAATACTGGATGGGAGTGATTTTTTTTGGTGGATGGTATGTACTAGGATGCATGAGGATGTTCCATTGTGCTATCTTAGATAGTTCTAGGGTATTTGCTCGTACAAGGTGTTAGAGTTTTTCAAAATTTCACATTGAAAACTCCTTGGAAAATCATGCTTTGAGAAAGGATTTTCCATTTGACAATTTTGTGATGTATGATTGGTTTGAGTATGGCGAGCTTGAGCAGTGAAGTAGATTACATGCCAAGCTTGACAGACACAAAAATACAAACCTCCACCGAAAACGGAACAGCGAGTTCGCCCCTGAAAAATGAATGCTTGGAAGACAACTTTCTTTCCTTTCCCATAGGATCCATGCATGGCATATGTACCTACTAATTTACCATAACATTTAACCATTCATGGATCGGTAAATATACAATCGATCTTATGGGGTTTTGAATGTGGTCCTTTTTCAGGGCACATTCGTTCATTTTCAGGGTTGCATTTCTCTTGCAACGGTCTTGTTTGAGGCGTATGGGTTTTCACATGGGATATATGCAATCATTGGACTTACTGATCCTTTTGGCACAGCAATTTCGTTTTTTTCTCAAGAAAAGACAATCATGATCTTTATTTACATATATACATATATATAATATATACATCTACGCTTACGTTAGGAAATCATGAATCAATCAATCAAACGAAGTAGGACAAAAGTAGATGAAACAAATTGCAAACTGTTACTTGTTTGAAGAACGTAGGTATAGATACCATACCGTTAATATGTATATATATACAAATACTGTATATTTACACAGACATATGCTGTATATATATATATATATTATATACATGTATATACTTAAAAATATTACATCCCAGCAAAGGCTTCTTGGGATTTTTCAGAAATCCCTTGGATCCGCGGGTCCTGGCCTTGTGAGGTTGGGGGTTTTACCGTTTTACGTCCCTTGAAGGAAGTCATATCGCAGAAAACCTTTCCGCCAGCCCGAAAGCTTCAACTGGTTGTGGAAGAAATTTCTATCAACAGCAGTCACATCAAAGTAAGACATACTGTTGATTGACAAAATCCTGCACCACCTGGGATGGTTAAAACCCTATAAATGGGATAATCATCATGATTGGTGGTGCAGGATTTCTTCCATCAGCAGTATCAAACGGTGCATCCAACAAAAATCACTGAAAAGTCATGCCCTGACATTGTAACTGAATATCAGAAAGGAATTTTCTAGAAGGTATCACATCTCACAGTAATTATGGCAAAGAAGCGGGCGAGCACTAGGGAGTTTCTTGTAAACCATGCATAACCATAGCCTTCTTCTTTCAAAAACCAGCACTTGACATACTGGGATAACACTACTGACATACGTAGCCAAACTTGTGGAGGATCTCAGCTATTGACAGTATCAGCAACTGGTGGTTTGTTAGTAGCCAATAGTAGCCAAGCCTACTGTAACAGGGTTTTGATCTTGAAAGTGAAAATGAAGATCCATTCAAAAGGTAAAAAGGACATGAATTGCAGATTTATCGAAACACCAAAAGTTGTTGCATCGGAAAAGATGAAGTTTATGTCTATAATTATAAAACTTATACGACTTCCAAGATAGATGATTGGAAGACAACATATTTGTCTAATTTAGATTGACTACCCAACACATACCTGGCCGAAATGATAGGTGGGAAAGTGCAACATGGTAGGAATACTGAAAATCTTCCAATCATTCAACTGCTTGCTTACTTATTTTCTCACTTTTTCGGGGGTGTATGTAACCTGGAAAACCGGTCAACATCCTCAACAAAAAACACGTCAAAAACCCACCACAACCTCCTCGTTTCAATCCGTCGGCACGAGAAAAAACGCCCAAAACCTCCCCAGGTCGTCTTGGAGTTCTTCGAGTCAGTGGATGTCGACCCTTCAGAAGCGCAGTACTTGTTGGAGGTTTGGAAGGGGTTTTGGGTTTTGGGTGGAAGATTCGAGGATGGATGGATGGGACGACGAGGAGTTAAGGGTTGGAAAAAACGGGGTTTTTGACCAACCCTCAAGACCCCTTACTGAAAATGGGGGATTTTCCATTGCCTGCCATGTTAGGAACTACCGGGGGGTTTGTCCCGGATGTGATTAAGGAGGTCCCCCCGGGATGCGAACTGATAGTCACCAGGCTCGGCTGATTCTATTTTTTTTCCGTGTTTTTTAGGCTCCGGGGATCTCTAGAAACCAACCGTTAATTTGCCACTCTTGCTGGGAGGAGGGCGCATCTTTCCCCAATTATGTTGCACTTTGTGCTTTTATGTGTTTTGTTTTGTGCTCTCCAAATTTCAAAGGTGCTTTTTTTCAAAAAGGGATTTTTGCCTTTGGTCCTCCGGTAAACGTGGCAAACTCATGTGGTGGTTGAAATCCCTCATAGGAGGTCGATCGATGTTTCAGTGGAATTTTCATTGTTACCACGCTTTGTCTAGCTATCTGAGTGCTGCTTCTTTTGCTTGAAGGTACTGGACATGGACGGCAGTGGAACCATAAACTTTGAGGAGTTTCTTCATGGTACTTTGAGGACTGGGGGATGGATGGATGAATTCGGTTGGATGGTCCAAGATGACAATTTCCAGTAGTGGTTTTGGCAATGTTTTTAAGGGTCAACCCCTTCTGCGCTGAACCATTTTTTCATGGGTAACCAATGACTCCCAACCAGGGTTCCTTAGACATCAGAAGTCCGTAGATTTTCAGAAGACCTTATGTCCTCCGATTCCCAACTCAGCCATGAAAAAAATACAACAAACAAGTAAAAATAAGTTCATGGTTGGTTGATGTAGGTAGGGGTTCAGATTTACACTACTCTTTGTGACGCTAGTGGTATTCAAAATGGATTTCCCAGAAAAACATATCCCTAAAACCCAACAAAAACCCAACCAATGAGAGGCTGAATAGCTCTGCTCGTGCAGCAGATTTGCTCTTGGTGGCCCGAGAAATGAAACGGTGCGCCTGTGGATATCGCAAATCACTTGAATTATTTGACACGGGTTTTTGCTTGCATCAGGGGTTCGATAAAAAGATAAAAGGGGAGGTATTGTAATGATGAAGTTTTTAGTTTTCATAACCTGTAGTTCAGTTTGGAGCTCTGACTTTTCAGGCAAAGGTTTTGATTCGTGGTTGTTGGCGATCGGTGGTTGTTCGACTTCGGGGCAATTTGTCAGATTTCTACCAATTAAGTTTGGGTCAGCCCGGTGGTGGTTTCATATACAATTTAGCCAACGGTCACAACCTACCCGAAGGGGAACAGAGCTTGATAGGGAAGTGTTGTGAACCACCATTGTTTATAAGGTAAACCATCCGTGTTTCTTGCTTTGAAGCCTTGAAAACCTTGGAAACTGCAGGTTCTTCAAGCATGCCATTTCTGAGCTGCAACTGGTGAAACGCCACGCAGGCATCATGTAGAGCAACATAAAGTCGGCCCAGTGTTGAATGAAGCATGATTTTAATGCTGAGGGAATGAATCATTGGCTACAAATACATACAATTACAAGAGGTATATAGATGTATCTATGTTTACATGTGTGTATTGGAGCTGCATCCATTTTTGGATGTGTGTTGATCTTAGAGATCAATCAAGGAATCAAATCATCATTGCACTTTGTATGAAATATTTGGTTCCAATCATGTCTAAGCTGGACTGACTCCGAACTTCAGCCCATCCCCTGAACCAACGTCATCCACTTTTCAGTTGGCTCGTCTGTGCGGCTTATTGCTGTCTGTTCACTGGGAAACCCCCACACGAGTGTCAGAAAGAAAAGCGCTTAAAAACGCCACCACCCCCAAGAAAAAAACAAGCTTCGTTGCACTTCAACAGCATGCAACATTTGGATGCATTTGGCCTTAGAACGCTACGTCCTGGGTATGGAGCAATAACCGCGTTTTTTTTTTTGGCCTACAGGCCTCCCCAAACTCGGCGATGTAACGAGCCCATCTGTGCCACAGCTTCTTACCTTGAACCTGGCGACAGCCGAGAAATGTCATCAAATGTTTCCTTCCCAAAAAATATGGAGCTTCCCCAAAAATGGAGAAATGGACATGACAATTTTCAGCTTCCACGTTACGAAGCTGGAAACGCGAAGTTTGGACGCAATTTGTTCATTTAGATCGCCATCATCAAGGTAGATAAGTTTTCCTCAATTGCCAAAGGCAATTGGTCACGTGGACCATGCAGCAAGCCTTCGTTTTTCGGGAAGCCGAAGCGAACAAAAGGTTGGTTTTTCAAGCGACCGAACGCGTTCGGAAGCACCGAAATCACCAAAGTTATCCAAGTCAACTCGGTCAACAGTTACTAGGTGGGGGTTTCAAATATTTTTTATTTCCACCCCTACCTGGGGAAGATTCCCATTTTGACTACTATTTTTCAAAAGGGTTGGTTCAACCACCAACTAGGTTAAAATGAAAACATGTGCCCACCTCAAACCTGATGGAGAAAAAACAACCTCATCCCCACTACTACCCCGCTTTTTGAGGCCTAAGGTGGAGTTTGTTTGCTATGCTGGTTTAAAAGTGGCATAACGCCACGCGTGAAATCCAACGAATTTATGTGGGCATTTTGGAGGAACTCCACGGGGTGGCTTTCTTGAGGAGTTGGTAGGCATGGTATTTCCGAGGCTTTTTGGAGTTCAGACACATTGTTCAGAACAGTTTCGCGCGACTTCGGAACTTGGCAGTTTTTTTTTAAAAAGATCTTAGTACTTATAGTTTATAGTAGTTCTGTTTTTACAGAGTTGCCTTGGAGCGATGGCAGATGGGTCGGCCTCGCGCATTGCCTTGAAGCGGTTGGCCGCACGTAAGGAGGTTGCCGTTTGTTGGAAAAGTTGAAGTCTCAAGAACCACCTGGAAAGCCAAGCAACTTTACCCCTAAAACCAGCAACTATTGCCTTAAAAATAGGGCACTTGGCTTTCCAGGCAGTTTCAAATGGATGGATTTTCGGTGATTTCCAGCCACCATTTGCCCAAGGTAAAGATTTGGTAGGAAGCAGATAATTGAAAGAACTATTTATAAGTCTGGTCAAATTATACCCCAAAAGGTAGCAAGTTGGAAGGGAAATCCCCTCATTTCAGGAAAATACCTATTGGTGAAATATATTGAGATATTATATTTTGGCCAATAAAGGGGTTGTTTCAGGTTCCATGTATTTCAAAGGACAATGAGGAAAAAATTATCCCGGCAAGAGACCCCAAACAGTGTAAAAACGAAATGCAATGTATATGTGACCACTCACTCTATGTGAGCACTCTATGTGTGACCACTTTATGTGAGCACTCTATGTGTGACCGCTCTATGTGTGACCGCTCTATGTGGGCACTCTATGGGAGCACTCTACATGTGAGCACTCTATGTGTGACCACTCTATGTGAGC
>DF239437.1:154396-167522 GCA_000507305.1 Breviolum minutum Mf 1.05b.01 | reverse complement strand
AGTACGAAAATTTACAGACGAAACCCGTTTTAGACCCTTTCAAGAGCACCGCCCCTCACCGCAAAGTACGAGAATTACCACGAAAAATGAACATCGAAGAAGTTGAAGAGCCGGAAACTACGAAAATTTACAGACCAAACCCGCTCCCGTCGGTCGCGGCCACCCCGAAACTACGAAAATTCACAGACGAAACGAACATGCAGGCACGAAACCACGAAAATAGCGATGAAATCTGTGCGCAACCCGTCCGCCACCTCGATCTAGCCACCCCGGCCTTTTACACTTACCGTAAGAACCCCAAGTGTTACCACACTGTTTGGGGAAAAACACACAAGACTGAAACCTGCAGCTTCTGCAAATTGAACCATGTTACCTCCCATTTTTTGAGGCTAGGTGGCACGTTTCCCAACATCTTTGATAGATTTTCTACCTTTGAAACTTAGGGGGGCAATGAGTCATGAGTAGATCTTTCCCATTTTGACTTTACCACTTTCCCAATGGAGATGATAACCTTGAATCAGATGGCGAAAAAAAAACATTGCCGAGATTTCGTATCATCCCCCTGGATGTGGTGTTTTTTTGTTCTCAGGATTTTATTCAGATTTTCTGGTTTTTCGAACCTTGGGACAGAGAGATTCCTCACAAATCCTGGGAAACGAACTGGTGACATTTTTTTTTCAAACACACAATTTCTTCTCTCAAGGTGCCTCAAAAAAGGATTTTTCTACAATAAATATGGCGGAGTTGTAATTCCCTCATAACTGGCCTTATAAACAAACTAAGGTAAGCCTGGGATTGTAAGCCCTACTTGCAACCTTGGTTGCTTGGAGGATCATCCCAGTTAATAAGTGGCTAGTAACCCCCATTTATAAGCCATAAAGTTCGGCCATTTGGAAGGGGTCCGGTCCAACCCGATCCTTAGGGGACAAAAAGCGATCACCATGGTTATTAACCACGTATCCAAGTCCTGGGGCCCGATCCTCCAAGTAGGTGCCCATGTTGCAGGTTTTATGCCTCCCAGCTCCCACCAAATCCAACGGCTGGAGGTTGGTGACCAGGAAGGTCCTGGCTTTGTGCTGTCGCGGCGTGGTGCCAAATTACGCCGTTTGCATGGAGATGAAGTGGAAGATACACTGCTCTTAGGCGCCTGCATTAACGTCACAAATGATAACGGATGATGCACTTGTTTTTTCCAACAAGCTGATGAATGTTCACCTTCAACTATGAGTTGATATTTGGAGAGGGTTTGTTGTATGGTAAGGTTTCCGGTTTCTATTTTCTCCCCACCAGTGGACCTGTGAGGGATATTTTTTCCCCAGGACAACCGTAAAATGCCAGCTGCTCAGCATGTCTGTGCAGGCGCTGCGTGTTCCGAAGTCTTCAGCGGCCCCCGCTTGGCGCAAGTGCTGCGCCCTGCGCTGGAGCATCAACGACGCTTGGTTCCCAACAGAGAAGGGTTCTTAGAGAAGGAGGTGTGCCATACAAATGGCCCAGAAAACTCGGAAGAACATGTTTTTGGCTTTTGCTTGAAGTAGTGAGAGCACAGGAAAGATGAAAAGGACATAGTCATGATTGAAATTTTTCTGGGAGGTGCTATCTCATATATATATATACAGTTATATACATACATACTGTACTTCTTGGAAGAATGGAATAGAAACAAATATATTTTCTCTATATAGGCATATCACATACTATATCATTTGTGATGAATTTGTGTTCTTGGTCTCTTTTTTGGGGTTTTGCGTGGTGTTTGCGTATATGGGGATGGACTCTTGAATCCAACGTGAAAGGTGGGACGAAATTGATGTGCAAAAAAATGTATCATCGAATGGCTCAAGTTGTTCAGCTTGGGGGCCAATATTTGAATTCCCTCAGTCTGTAAATTTCAAAAAAAAACGCCACTTAGTTGCATTCTTTTGGACTAGGGGGATGATTCCCAAGCTGATCTTCATAACCAAGTTCCTATAAGGATATACCATGGATTGAAGTCATTTATATATTGCTAGTACATCACATTTCTACGTTCCTGTAAATTTTCCTGCAGCTCACACAGTGTATCCTTATTGTCCAAATAGAAGTTCTTCTCATCTTTTCCGGTTGGTAATGAGAGGGGATCATCAAATTAGGATTCTGGGGACCAAAGAAATCCGGAGGCATTTTTTTGCCATGCCAAAAACAATTCTTCGGTATTTTGACTTCCCATCATCCTTAAGCTTCTGCAGGACGTACCATCGAAGCTTTGGAAAAGGATGATGCCGCAGAACCATTGTCAATTCACACCAGCGCAGGTTGTTCTGGCAAGGTATGGGTGAGTAGTGTAACGATTGTTAGTAAGTGTGGGTTATAAATGGTTATAACCCTATTTGGGTTGGACTTATAAACCAACCTACGGGGGTTAAGTCTATAGTTGTAACCAAGCTTACAACTAGTTCCCAATTTCGAATTCGCCACCAAGTGGTGCTTGGTGCGTTATTGTTTTGGGGGGGCGATGGCCGCATGCGCCATGGTTGCATTTCGGGAAGCAATTTCACCAGAATTACTTCCCCTTTGATAGCTAACATATCCCCCTGAAAATGGATGGTTGGAAGATGTTTCATTTCCTTTTAGACTCGTCCTTTTTTTCAGGGGACATGTCGTCCATTTTCGGGATGGTATTTTTGAACAAGTTTTGCAGAAGCAGAGCTGGCTTGAGTGGATGTTCGTAGCTATGAAACATCTGGTTTTGATGTAACGGGGAAGGCGTGTTCGGGTGATCCCGATTTCGTGGAAGAAAGGTTAACCGTTTTTTTCCTGTAGATGGTTGACTGGTTCTGAGTTATGAGGATCAGCTTCTGTTGATTCACCAACCAGCATTGATGCTCTATTTTTGGTGGTTTTGTTGGTTGGTCAATCCTCTCATCCCCCTTCCAGATTGCCGACATTTTTACCCGAAAAAATATCAAGCTGGAGAGGTGTTCCGGCCGCCTTGAGCCGTTTCCTGCAATGCTTGGAAGCACATTTGCCCAAGTCGCCGGTGGACGGAAACGGCGAGGGAAAAACGAACGACTGGTTCGTGAATTTGCAGGTGGAAGCTGGGTGGTAAAAATTTACCCTCCAGGTGATTCAATGTGACCTTTTCATCCCCTAGCTGGAGGTCACTTAACCATTTGAAAGGGTCACTTAGCCATCCCAAAAAAGTCACAAAGAATTGCCAGGCTGAAAATAATGAGCGAATGTGTGCGTGTTTGAAGAAAAAACGGGCGGTTAAAGAAGAGTTACTTTTTGATTGAGTAACTGTGGTAACTTTTCACTGCCAGCTATGTACTATGTTCGTTCCATGCAGGGTAATTACTCTGGAAATGGATGTGTTTCAAAAAGAGGGGAGTGCCCCAACACACACACACACACACCCTGTACGCTTCTACATCTGTCACCTGCTAAGGAAGGGGCTACTGCTGTATGGGCAGGTGTGGAAGCCTTAGCCCACTTGCGGCAATTGGCTTCAGATGAGATGAACAAGGTGGCTTCAGCTTGAGAGCAGGTTATGTGTTGAGGTTGGGTGCACTGTTGGGCCATGAAAAAAAATGACATAAGGAACTTAAGTCCATCCAAATATTCACTCTCTTCATACTGTTGATGGTTCAGAAATCCAGCGATCACCGCTGGGAAAATCGTCCAACAAAACCGTCAACTTTGGTCGGTTTTCCATTGAAACAATAGTTCTGGGAGCAGTTGGTAGCATAGAATCACGGCATATGCCAGTTATTTGGAGCCATTACATGATCCCGAACGCGCCATTTTTCTGGAGCCAGCAACGAAGACATTTTGGAGCATGATAAAATTGGAGGTTGGGGGGGTTCGCCGCAGTTTCATCCAGAAAACCCAGCAATGCCTCACCCTAGTTGCGTTTGGCCGGGCCAAACATTTCCAGCAATTACACATATGGGCACTCCTCTTTTGGATTAGCAGTAAGGATTTTTTTGTCACGGATTTGACTACTGAAACTGGAATGATTTGAGTCAATCACTGGAAATTGAGTTGCGGAAGGGGGATTACCTTCATGCATAGTCATACCCACCTGAAGCTTAAGATAGTCCCCGAAAGTTGCCGAAACCCAAAAGGAAGCCGGATCGTCTTCCAGGCATCATTGTTCAGGGGCGAACTATTGAACTTCCGGGGGTGTACTTGGATGTCCCAGCGAATGAGTAAATGGTTATATAGTCAAATGTGCTATAACCTACTTAAAAATGGGATGTATTTTCGGCTTATAATCCACTGATGCCAACCTTTTACCAGCACGTCCTGGGACATCCAAGTAATACTACCAGCGTGGCCGGCCCATTTTCTCCCAGGAATGCTTCCTGGGCGTTGCTGAAGCTTCCTACCACGGCCCCGTGACTACAGCACTGGGCCAGCCGGCGTTACCTCGGTGGCCAAACGCACCACGGAGCGTAGGGCAGGCCAGAGATGTGTGAAATGCTGAGGGGAGAGAGAGAACTTAGGATGGGTTATTTGTGTTATTTGAAGAGGATATCAAGTATTTTTGATAGTTATGAATTATTTTTTATGATATATGATATGATTCTTACAAATGATTTACTAGATTTCAGCCCCCTTTTAAACACACTGATGCTGGAAGAAACCGTTGGCTCTTCATTCAGGTGTTATATCCAGTCCCTCCCCACTCTGCGGCCACGGATGGCAAAGTCCGCGAGGCAGGGTTTGCAGGGTCCCGGGGTCCCGACATCCAAGTTCCTGGAGAACATCGGAAAGTAGGCAACTGTGGCTGGGTTTTTTGGAGTAAAGTTGATGGAAATCAACAGCAACAACTTCATTTAACCAGATTCCATCCTTTTTCAGGTGCTTTTGTTTTGCCTTGTTAGATTTTTTGGGGGACCGAACAGGCATCTGGAAGTTGTGTCTTTTTGGAGCATCTTCCAAACAGGCTGCTGATTGAATCATTGCCTGTGGTGCCCTAGAGGCACCTGAAATCAAACGCCGAGTCAAGTATCATGGATTTGGATTTGGACCCTCATAAGGTAAGAATCACCTTCCGCCCCCGCTCCTAAGGTAAGAATCAGCTTCCAACCCCTCCTGTAACCCCCTTTACCCCCGTAGCCATTGTGGGAATCCGGTGCTGCCAGGCTTATCTGCAGCAGTTCGATGCTTTTCTGACAGCCAATCCGCAGGCGGATCGGCACTCTGAATGGCCAGCAGCACAACCACCAAATGATGACAAATTCCGACAATCTCACCTGTGGGATTTTCTTACCCATAGGATCCATGGGTTTGGGATATTTACCTACATGAATGGTTGATTTTCATGGTAAATGTAGGTAAATATGCCATAGATGGATGGTATGGATTATCATTGGAGATAAGCGCATCTACTGTATCATTGCCAATTCATAAGGATGCGACTTTTTGAGGAGATGGAGAGGAAAATCAAGCTGGACCCGGAGGAAACCAAACCCATTTTTGAAGGATTAGTAATTTACAACCATTTCCAAAGTTGAAGATTTGGATTTCCAAAGTTGAAGATTTGGATTTCCAAAGTTGAAGATTTGGATTTCCAAAGTTGAAGATTGATTTGGGCCACAAGCTCGCCCTCAGCACAGCTGGACCTTCGGGATGGCGATGGAGAGAGAGAGAGAGAAAGTTGAAGATTTGGATTTCCAAAGTGGAAGATTTGGATTCATCATGAAATTTCGAAACCTTTGCCATTTATAAATGCCGACCTATGACCTGGTACTCTGAACCAACCCATGTTTTTAAATTGAGAATTTCAGTTAGAGGACGAACCAAATCATGACATAAAAATGACTGTTTAGCCAAAAACACATTAAACGTTGGTTGTTTCGGGTACAAGGTGTATGATACAAATTAATATGCACGGTGGAAATCTAGAAAAATGGATTTCCCAAATATGATGTGGCTTTAAAAAACTGTTTGTTGAAAAAGTTGGCCTCATTTGAGCAATGAACAAGACCTTGGTTGGTTAGGGTATTTAGGGGATGAACACCTGCCCACTTACATGACATGGGGATTATTATCTACCCTTATAAAGATTCCTATTAAACAACCAGGATTTCACGGAAAGTAAGGAGCCATTTTTTTTCGTGGCCTCGTTTGAGTTCCAGGTAGATGTTTTTTCAGCCAACTACTGAGCCGAACAAATCTTCCCACCTCCCGGCACAAGAAATGAACATCGGGATCCTTAAGGTACACGAAAAACCAACCTCTTGGAAATGGATGGAAATGGTGATTTCCAACCATTTTTCCATGGTAAAGATTTGAGAAATCCAACATCCAACTTCAATCCCAACCAGGGATGAATGTTGCCAGGTTGGCGTCTTCCTCTTCGAACCACAGTGGGGTTCCAGTCGTTTGGCAAGAATGTGGCCTCCAGAGCTGTTTCTTGGTTCCACTAATTGGTGGTTGAGCAACCCATCTGAAAGAATGCTTGTCAAATTGGATCATTTCCCTAAGGATCGGGGTGAACATGAAAAATCTTTGAAACCACCACCTAGTGTAGTGGATAGATCTACTAGTTCTAGTTCAGCCGCCACTTACCTCATGATAGGTTTAAAAGCTATCTTGTCTCCATTGCCGTATGGCAATTTTGAGGGGGGAACCTTAATATCTTTCAAGATGTGTTTACAACAATCCTGCAACTTGGTGTGAATTGCGGAGAGGTAGACGCACCCACATACTGAGGCAGACAAATGTCCTCAAAACGATCGGCCTTGGACAGAAATCGATGCATTTGTAGATTCTCTTCGTGATTTTTTGTTTCTTTTCCCAGCAGTGACCACGAAAAACGATGAGATATAGATTCTTTAGTATCAGAACCGTACATACTCTTTTTAACTCTGACTGGAAGGAGGGTGAAAGAAGTCCTGTATTTTACCCAAAGTGATGCTGAATGTCTTGAGTCTCTGGGCATAAGGGTGGAAATGAAGCTTGACTTAGCTGATTTCAACTCGACTATGCGTTAACATCCCGGATGTTTGATGCCGAAAAGGATTCCTAACCGTGAATGGCTACAACAGCTAATGTGTACCTTGTCTAGGCTGTGGTTTCCAACATTTTTTATTTTCAGCCCTACCTGGGGGGAAGATTCCCATTTTTGACTAATATGTTTGAAATGGGTCGAAACCACCAACCCGTCATCTGATTCTTTAAGGACTTCCAGGGGCGGGGAAAACCCGATCAAATTCCCCGAGGTTGCGCGAGGTCATTGCTCGATGCCATGCTGCGGGAGCTTTCGTGCTCTGCGACGAGGTCATGTGTGGCTTAGGCCGGAGAAAAGGATGGCGGGCTGGAAATGGTAGCTTTGGATGGTTGGTGGGTTACCATGCGGCCCACCTTGACTAATTTGTGCGAAGTCTAGTTCCTGAACTTTACCCCAAAACCGAATTTCTTTACAGGTGCACTGTCAATTTTCATAGGGAAAATGGTGGTACTTTTGGGATGGTACCCTAATTCATCAACCCCAATACACCTTTTTATAGATTGGGTATTCATTTGGGTCCCAATCCAATTTTGAAGGGCTCCGGGGAACTCGGAACTCCCATTTGACCCAAGTTGAAGCGCCCAAATCTCAAAACCAAGGGCTGCTGGACTGCTGGATGGTTGAACTGAAAAACAGTTGTTTTGTTGTTGTTTTTTCAGGTCAGGCGGTTTCCACAAAACACAGTAGCTCAGCCACTGTGCACTTTGTTAAGTTTGAAGGGCTTGAAGGAGTTTTTACATTTGGTGAAAGGGGTCGGCTTTGCGCAAACAAACCGATTGATTTGCTCCTGCTTTTGGTTTGAAACTGGAGGGGGGGGTAGGGCGGTGCAACAAATGCACAAAGTCGCATTTGTTTGGGTTTTCCAGCCCAGAATCTAAGATCTGTCTTTGATTCCAGTGGTATCTCAGCTCATTTGGCATTGTGAAATTTCATGTTTCAACTCGAGGTTCCTAGTTGTCTACAAACGAATCAGGTGTAAAGGTTTTGGTGCTTCAAAAATATAATTTTTGGAGTTTAGATTCCATGTGAGCATTTGCCAAGATGTTTGACGATAGTCATGCTATGTACCCAGCAATGATGGTGGTTAGCAGAAGGGGGCAACTCAGTAACCCAAGCCTATCGGAACTTGGATGGTTTCTATATAGGACACCGAGAAACCAAACGAGAAACGGCACCGGCACCTGAAAAATGGGGGGGAAACCCTGGAAGTGTGGAGATGAACACCGAACTTGGAGGTTTTCCATCATGTTTGGTTGTCTACGTCTACGTTTTCGGGGTGTTTTTTTTTCAATTCTGGCAGTCAGATTTCCATGCTGCTCCTGTGAATTCACTCCGCCGGGAGGCCTTAAAATGAGGGACTGCAGGATTTTTCGATTTCATCCCTTCCCAAATTTGACAGACACCCTTGACTCTGCCACGAAAAGCCTGTGGTGTCCCAATGTTGTGAATGACAACTGGCAAGTGTGAGCTGATTTTGAAACAAAAGTTGCTGGCATAAGATGCGTTCAAAAAACCTCCTTTGCAAAAGTATAACAACTAACTTCAACTAGCTGCAAACAAGAAGATCTCCAGCGATAAAACTAACTAACACTCTGCCTGGACATATCTTCCCCTTCTATCCGTAAGAAAAACATCCGGTTATATGGATGTTTCCCAAAAATTCATGGTACCCCCAAATCATCCATTTTAATATATTTTAATAGGGTTTTCCATTATACACCATCATGATGTTTGGAAACACCCATATAAATCCCATCTTCTAACCGTAGGGCCACCCCCAAAAAACCGGTCTCAGCAGCATCCGCGTCCTGGAAATCCAGGCCGCCACGGGCAGAAGACCTTGTTCTTGAGCGCGGCCTGGGATCTTCGTTGCGATGCTGTCACCTTTGGGAAATCTATGGCTTCAGGTGACCCACCTTTGGAGTTCCATGAAAATCCTGGTAGGACCGGTTTTGCTTACCTACAAAATGTGTGTTGATTTTTTGTGGTAAATGTATATAGCTAAAAGCTCTAAACCATACATGGATTTTTCAAAATTCGGGAGGGAAACATCAAAGCTGGGAAAAAATTCAACAAAACAACCGGTGGTTGGAAAAGTAAGGGAAGGACGTCCAGGGAAAAAGGTGAAGGAACCCACTTTTTCGTCACTTCAATGTTCAGAAACTTTTTTTTTTGTGACCTGGTGACCCTGGAAGTCCAGTCAACCAAATGAAGAATGGCTGGCTTTTTGTTTTTGGAAAATGGAGGTTTCAGAACTCCTTATGCAAGCATAAACCAAAATTATAGACTTTGGGTTTCCTGCGTATATGGCCCGAACTTTCAAAGGTTGGAATTGTGACGTGCAACGGTTCGTAAGGATCGGGGATCAAGTTGGGTCACCGCTTAAAAATCACCGATCGTAGAATGTGGTTCCAAGGGACTGGAATATTTACTAGATGGTGGCAACTCAAATATTTTTTGTTTTCACCCCTATTTGGGGAAATGATCCAATTTGACCTCCGCATATTTTTCAAAGGGGTTGGTTCAACCACCGACCATGTTTACCTACATTTGGCTTAAAATTCTTGGTAAATGTAGGTAAATATTCCAGTCCGATGGAGCATGTGGGGTTGAAGATTTGGAAAGATTGGACTGCCAGCAGCAAATACTTGTCGAAAAAAATCAATCAAATTAGAAGATCTTCTTCGTGGAGGTATCTTCACTGCATCTGTTTAGTGCAGGGTACATTCCAATTTGGTGAAGCATGATTAGGTTCACCCACAGGCAAGGAGATGATGGACAGATTTTGGAAGCAGATTTCAAAACTAGGAGAGAAAGGCGAGATCAAAAAAATCAGTGATTTATTTGCGCCGTTGAAAACCAGGACTTTTGGTTGGGAATAGATGATTCTCAACTTTCGATGATTCGAATCAACGTCGAAATCTCATTGAACGCTTTAACTTTCGCCCGAAGGAAGATGCGAGGGTGTCCATGTATCGATCGAACGACGGTATGACGGTATGACGCTATGACGGCGACGTAGGGAGCAAAGCTTCGCGGTGCATCTTTTCAACAGCTTCCTTGGTGATGTATGCAAATCACTTGGCGACAGCTAGTTTTCACGAAGTAGCATCTTAGTAAAATTGTGGTGATCAGCAAGTGTGTGTAGCTGTAGCTAGTAGCAATAATAAAGCCAAACAACAGGTTGACAAAGAAATCATTCGAAAAAAAAGAAGCAAATAGAGTTTTTTTTTAAATAAGCAGGCCAAAACCGTGGTGCCTGTTTTTGTTTTGGGATGGGAAAACGCGTGAACGGTCTGTGCGAACGGACGGACTTGCGAACATCACAGCAAATGTATCACCGGCAACAAAAACTGAATCCAGAAATTCAAGATTGTTTGGTGAGGCGCTTCAATTTCCCCTACCTGGAACTCCAAACAACCGTTTTTTAATGGATGGAAATGGTGAAACAACCTATTTTCCATGGTAAAGACTTGGTTCATCATCCTACTGAACCGTTGCCACTAAAAACTTGTTTTTTCAGGTTCCAGGTGTAGAAATTATAGAAATAAAATGATCGCATAATTGACACCTTCCAGTTGGCACCCTTTAAACGGAACCATTTAGGTAAAGGTCAACAGGATTTGCTGCGAAGAGGCTTCACAACCAATGATTTTCGGCGTCAAAAAGGGTAGGAATCAACAGGGCAACGCGACGAGACAGGTGATGTTGTTTGTTCAAAGCTGATTTTGAACGGGAAAAAACAGCTTAGTAAGAAAACACGCGGGATGCAATGGGGAACCAAAGCAAGTGGAAAAAGCGGAAAAGACAACCATGAAAGCTGTTTTGAATGGAGTGAAAGGTGAGAATGGCTGAGAAACGATTAAAAACACTGTGAATAACGGCAAAACATAATTACCAAAAAAGGTCTGAAAATGTTTGCTCTGGATTTGCAACACCCATACACTGCAGCCGTTGTGGAACAACACTGCGGCCGGGAGCCCGACGTCGCAATGATACCCGCTTCCGGGTCCTAAGCACCTGGACTGGGACTTTACCATTGTCCTCCTTTCCGACAACGGTTGGGGAGAATCCCATGTGCACTAGGAACAAAGGTTTCATGTCTTTTGGGACCTGAACACGACCTAAAAAGCGTGAATAGTCGTCGAAAACGGTTGGAAATCGTCATGGTTTCACCATGTCTTGAGAGTGATGATATTTTGAGATCTGACAAGGTCCAAAAAATGAAATTGCCAACCATTTGTCACACCTAAAGCAAACTTTAGGTTTGATGCAAATTCACATTGGAAAGTCGACACATTTCGCAACTTGTTTTTTGTTTTGTGAACTTGAAGTGGGAAAGTCCGGTGAGATTCCCCGGCAAATTTTGATGATTTGTTTTTGAAATCCGTTGCACTTTCAGAAAAAAGTCGATGAAAAGGACCAGTCTGGCTGATTCAAAGTGACTTAACTTGATCGGTACCATGAATTTGTGATGTTTTGACAAACAAACGATTAGAACGGGCGTACCCTCCTGGAACTTGCCCAACTTCCATCAAGTTGGGCACTTTTTTTTTCGATGATTTTCTGAACTTCCGGTTTCGTGGGATATGTTTTATTCAGGAGCAGTGGGTCACCTCCCAAAAATCGTTTTTCGCAAAATGTCATATATGTCATGGTGTTCATTCAACAAAAGCCACCACAAAAGGCCGTCCAAATCCAGAGAAGTTTGAACCATCTTAAACCTTTAAATTCCAACGACTTTTGCCGACGCTCCGTTCACAAAAAAAACGCGGAGTTCACCTGCCTTACTCCAGCTGCCGGGGTTGTGTAGAAACACGTGGCGCTTGCAGCCTGGCAACCTTAAGAACACTGTGATTCCTGTTTGCAAACGTTTGCGTATAAGAAAAGAATCATCCAACATTCATCCAACCCCCAATCGGAGTTGTCATGTGGAAAACCAACGGTTTCCACGGTGCAAAAATTTATCGCTTGTGTATTTTTGTTTATCCTTCTCCCGGCCATTGCACGAATCGTTTCGCCCAATGAATGGGAAGTACAAATTGCTGGAAGAAATTTCCGAAAGTTTTGGAAAGTTCAGTTTTTGTAAGGTTTGCGTTGCGCCAAAACAATATGACTGATGTGACATGATGTGACCATGGGCATCAAAGAATTTCAGCTATCCCAACCATTGATGCGATCTCATCCAGTCGAAAGTCTTTGCTTCTAAGTCAGACTAAGTTTTCAGAGCTTTGGATGGCTGCGCCTGCGTTGTCAACAGCTTCGTTTTCGAAACACTTATTATGTAATTCAGTTTGACCTTCGTCGTGTCCACAGACTGCGACGTGAAATGCGTTGGCACGTCAGGTTTGACATTTCCCGACCGCGCGATATTTTTTTCCCAAAACTTTAACTTAACGGCTCTTGACGCGAAATGCGGTTGTGGTGATTCCAAAGTCCATTACGTGACATGCGCTGGCATCATTTGCTATTTTGCTGTAATTGATTTATGATGATTTATGTAGCGGTTCCATGGGTCGGAACAATTGATTGATTTTTGGCTGAAAATTTGTGTTTGCATTTTTCGAGGAAGACTCCGCAAAATGGGTACGTTTTCAGTTTTAAACTTCTACTGCTGGATACTGCTGGTGTGTTTTGCATAGTGAAGACAATGAATTTGTAGTATTTTCGATTTCGTCATTTAGGGCGCGTGGATGCATTGTTGATGGCAGGCAAAGTATTTGGTGTGGTTTGTGTGTTGCAAGTGTCCATGTACATGCGGCAGGGACGATGATTTGTGAGGTTTGCTATCTTTTTTTTAAGTCCTCGTTATTTTATTGCGTGTTGTGCACTGCAATCGCGTTTTTAGCCATGCTTGTTTGTATCCAGCTATTTGGAGTTGGTTGGACTTGTTAAAGTTGTTAATTTGTTAGGCACACGAACAAGTTCAACTGTTTTTTTCGTTGGACGTTTTCCCCTTCAACGGCAGCCAGCCTTGGTTTCACGTGGTCCCCATGATGCGGATTCAACGAATGCTCCTATCGTGCCATATTGAATCACCACAGCGTTTCCAAAGACTCTGACGCCAAATGCGCTGACAGAGACAGCGTTTCCAAAGACTCTGACGCCAAATGCGCTGACAGAGACAGC
>DF239437.1:138310-151566 GCA_000507305.1 Breviolum minutum Mf 1.05b.01 | reverse complement strand
TTTTTTTTACGAAATGGGATGAGGCAATAGACCGTGAAAAAAGATGGGTTCCAGCTTGCGCCTTTCATTGTATATAAAAGTGGTGCCAAGGTTCAACAGGTCATTTTATAATTGAACAATGTCATTTTATAGACATTTTTTTTGTTTTTATGGAATGCCATTTCAACCATATTTCACCTCACACCCAAATAGTGTTTATAAAATGGAAGTTTTTCAACAGGTGCATTTTATATAAACATGGTTGCCCACCCCATCTCATAGATACTATGATTTGACCTGCTCATGTTCCCCCCTTTATGTTGTATCTTTGAGGTTGCCCACTCCATTTTATAGAAATATTGCTTTTATGAAATGGCCAGGGAAGCCCCCCCTGGGCTGATTCAAGGGGGATATAGGACATGAATAAGAAATGCATACGAAATGGGAATGAATGGGAATTGATTTGGAGGCTGAGCAGGAAAGCCTTCATTAGTCACCTTACGTATTATTTATATATTCCCATACTAGTCCCTACCCCACATTAACGTGAAATGGTCAGACCATTGACATTCAATTTGAGACACCTGAATGCGAGATCCATGTCGGGATTTGGGTTTGAGATTTGTCATACACGAAATATCAGCGAAACGTCGCGCTAGAATTGGCAAAATTGTCGCACCCAGATCTATAAATTTGATTTTTGTTGGTGCGATGGAAGCTGCCACCATGTGTTCCCCACATTGATTACTATGGCGCCATGTCGCAGGTGTGTTTCCTCTTTCTGGAGTTGCGGTATTGCATGGTGCTAACGCCTTGGGTGGTAAGAAACTCATGCAGGGTCATACCTATGCAGGTGCTTCGACATTGGCGTACCTCACTGCAACCGAAATCTTAAAAACCTTACCAAACTGGTTTGGCAGGGCCAATACCTTAGGTTGCATGGTACGACCCTCAGCCTTGATCATTTTTTTCAGTCCGTTTTTACCATTGTTTCTTCAAACAAAACATGTCACATGTTGGATTTTCGGATTTTTTGTAACTTCCATGGTGGATTGACTTGACATGGATGGACCATGATTGATTATCATATTAATGGAAAAAAGGTTGCAATGAATGGTTTGATTTATGTTGTTCCCTATTGCAAGTGGAGCTAAAGCAGCCTGACACCTCCGCTCGGGTCTGATTTCTTTGTCCCTAAAAAAAACCCACCAAAAACAGACTGTTTGGGGCTGAAATTTGACACCTAAACGGAGGCTCTAGCTGATGTTAACATTTCATCAGATAGATTGGAAGGGTTCAGATTAGCCCATTAGCCTCTAAAGACTTCCCCTTGTAGATGTTTTGGGTACTTGACATCTCATGATGGGGAAGCATTTTGATAGGATTCTTCTAATTCATGACCCTTTAAGATTGTGTGATAACTTGATTTTCAAAGATCGGGATAAGTTGAAGCTCATTTCTTGAAGCGTCGTAATTTTGAATTTCTAAATTGAAAAACCGGGCTTGCTTCTTGCTTCGTAGTTTTTTTTTTAGAAACTGGCTATGAGTTTGCTCAGGAGAAATTCTAGGGCCGTGCGAGGATGATTCATTCTTCGGACTTTATGGGCAAGGCTTTTTGTGGGGAGGCGCTTCAAACGTGGCCTTGGGTTGATATTTCTTCTTTTGAAGCAAAATCGAAATCGGAAAAGGGGAAGGACATACATTACATACATTGGTCCCAATATCAAATCAAAAGACTAGTTTATGGAATCTGACTTACATGCGTGTGTTACGAGCTTTGCACCGTCATGATTTCGGTTCAAAGAAGATGTACTCCGCCGATGAGTTTCTATTTTTGCTAGGTGTTTCAAACAGAGCTTTTGATGTCTTGGATGTTTTTGATGGACCCTGACCGCAGGCGAATTCTTCGATTCCAAAGTTGTTCTGAAGGACGTAGAGGAGGCCTGTCATAAGAAAAAGGTTTGGCCTTACATCGTGGCATCGCCACATTTGGGTTTCATGAGCCTTGCCTTGCAAATGGTCAACACAAATCCAGGTGAGACATCGGCCGGTTCCCTGCACCGTTTTGATTGATTGATTCTCGCGATGATAAGGATCACACCTCCAATGGACATTGATCAAGAAGATTTTCGACAAGGATTGGAACGTCTGAAAGATGTCATTATTATGCTTCACGAAAAGAAATAATTCGGTTGGGACGTGCAAATTCATGACTGCAGAACGTTGCAGCCGTTGGTTTTCTGATTGGGAAAACCTAATTAATTACCGAAATAAATAAACATCTACCAAAAATAAAAAATAAGATAAATTTATAAATAAAATTAAAAATAATACTATCAAATTAAATATCCAATAAATATTATCTAATTTATATTTAAATAAAAAATATCCTTTATTATTAATGAAAAATAATAAATATAAATAAGTAATATTTAAATTTATATATTTTGAAATTATATTAGTAGAGTCGTATGAGACGAAGGAGGATTTTATTTTTTAAATTAAAAAATATATATTTGTAAAATTATTTATAATAATTTTCTTTTATTATTATTANAATATTTAAAATATAAAAAAATAATATTACAAATAAATTATTACATATATATTATATAATATTTTATATTTAATATTATTTTTTTTTATATAAAAAATAAAATATATATTATTTTTTTATATAAAAAATATATATATATATAATCTAAAATTTTTTCGAATATTTTATGGCCAATATTTTAGTTATATAATATAAAATTTTAATTTAATATTATTTATATATATAATAATATAATTTAAATATATTTATAAATATTTATTTAAAATATATTTATTTAAAATTAATTAATTAAAAATAGGAAAAAAACAAAAATAAAAAATATATATTATATTATATTATATTATATCATATTATATTATATATGTTTGAATTTCTCTAGCCAAATATGTTGATAAAAATATATAGGTAATTCTGGCAAAAAAGGGGAGAGGACCTACCTGGAAATAACCTTCAAAGCTCTTCAATAGCCCCCCATGCCATCTACCAACCCCTTTAAGAAATACTGAATAATGGGGTTTCAATATTGTTTCAATAAGGGCGCCCAAAAAAAAGAGCTGAACCCATGTATTTCAACATTCTTCAAAAATCCATATTCAACAAAACTATGTATATATATATACATATACATATACATATAACTATATACGACATGTCGGAATTTCAACATGTAGCCTTTCTGGACGCCAAAAATTATGAAGCACTTGCTGTTCCTTTACCAAGACCTTCAATTCGTAAATTGCAGGGTGAGGCATTTCCTCCCTTTTTTTCTCGGGGATGTCTACATCTTGCGCGCAGCTTCATTGTCCTGGAGCGTTTGTGCTCGTTGAACCGACATCCTGCGGGATTTCTGCCGAAGACGTGGAGTGAGGGGGTGGAAGCAAAATTTTGAAGACGACTTGGGGGTGCCATGATATGTTAGGGTGTACAAAACGTGAAATTGAACGGCTATATATGCACAGAAACACACTTGAGCGCACATCTCTCTCTCTCTCTCTCTCTCTCTCTCTCTCTCTCTGTCTATATATACACATATATAGAAAAACACATACCTAGTACCGCAAACAACCATGATGATTCCCAAGCCTTTAGTTGGGAAATTGCTTTTTTCACCAAACAAATCAATGTTTTCATAGTTCCTCTGCATCTGGTTTTTTCGGTCTCCAGCTTCAGGGAGGGGGAATGTTCAAGGGGAAGAGTGGTGTTCCTGGGGAAGCCTAAGGATTCCGTTTGGGAGGATTGGGGAACCTTAGCGAAGATTAGGGGAATCGCCACCACCCCTGGTGTTCCGTGTAGGACGAAGGATGGGTCATCAACGTACACCTGTGTAGATACAGTAGGTACCACACTCACCAGTGTTCGCCCCATCCAAGCCGCATATCTTCCCCACAGTGTAGGTGATGAGGCTGACCCAAAGACCAGTGTGTCAAACACCACTATCTTCTTCTTGCCATCCTCCATCTCCACCGCAGCTGTGGTGGCGAATTTGTCTTTGCCTGACGGGATGTTGAGGAAGGCGTCTTGTATGTCTGCCACCGCTATCCAAGGCTGCTTCCCAGTTCTGTAGACTGATACCGCCGCCTCAGCCACATCCATGAGCTTTGGTGGCATTATCCTCTCGCCCTGAGAGCAGGCCAAGTTAGCCTTTGATTCTCTCAGAAAAAGCTTGCTAACCGAACAGCCTACCTGGTACCCTAAAGAAAAAACCCATGATGAAAACTCACAACAGTTTCAACTGGATCATGGTTCCCAAACCTTTTAATGGGAAATGGTTTTGGAAATCAGGAGTGTCATCCATTTAAACAACTTGTTGTTTAGAGGTCCAGGTTGGTTAGTAACAGCGAATCCTTTCAACGAATCCTCAATTTCTGTAGTACCACGGCACCAGTTTTTTGATGTGACGTGCGGATGTGTTGTTTAAACCTGAAAGACACAACACTTTCTTTGTAGACTTGAATGGAGGTGCAGTTTTGGTGCTTGAAAAATCTGGTTTCATGTCTAACTAAACAAACTTCGTAAATCATGGGATAAACTACCAACCTCACCAGCATCAGCTATGGAGTTTCTGTGTTTCCCAGGGCCCATGATGCTTTCGAAGAACTTCCAAAAATTAAATCACCAGGCCAATAACTGCTACTGATACCTTGACATTTTGTTTCCAACAATTTCATGAAAAAATGCCACATCTTTCAGTGTTCTCAATTCTAGTTCTAGATAAATATATAGATATACAACTCTCTCTCTCTCTCTATATATATATATATATATATATACATATATATATATATATATGTACCCTTAGCCTCCTTACTCAAGTCAGCTAAAGCGTTCTTTTTGCCCCGCTGAAACATCTACGAGTTGTTCAGTCCTTCAGCGTCGATCCAAACACATCACCAACCTTTGCCACCTTTGCAACTTCGGTGTGGCAGAGCTTGTGGGTTGTGATATCTGTTGGTTCGCTGGTTTGAAAAAAACGTGGGGGTGGTTTTTGGTACCCAAACAACTAAAGACATCGCAAGTTTGAAAGCTAAATGATTAAACAAAGTACGAGATGAAATGAAATTTTCGTTGCCTTTTTTCAGGTCAATTTTGATCAATTTTGGAATAAATTATTGAGGAAATTTCACAATCTAACTTAGCAACTTGGATTCTCCAGAAAAGGGAGATTTCCTTTCTACTTAGCTACCAATCCGTTACCACACATTTCACTACCAAGAGTCCTAAAACTGGAACCTGATGGCCATCCATGAAAATACATGGGTTTTCAATCTGGTTCCCAAATCTTTCCCATGGACAAATGGGTTGGGAAATCACCATTATAACATCCATGAAAAACAACTGGTTGTTGATGATGAACCAAATTTTTATATAAAAAATGGTTGGAAATTACCATTTCTATCCATTGAGAACTTGTTGTTGAGAGTTCCAGATATGGTAAATGATCATCAAACCCTCAACTTTGACCCTTGAAAATTCACCGGTCGGACCAACTTCAACAAAAACCCATGAACAATCCATGGGACGAACACTGCATTTACCGATCCATGATGGATTTTTACGATAAATGTAAGTAAATTTTAATGTACCGTATATATGTGTATATGGATTTTTGTTGGAAATGAGGTACAGTAAGACATCTTTACATCATCTTTACATCTATATATCCGCTTCACCTGAACAACATCTCGGATTTCGTGTCGGGGTCATCCAAGTCTAGTTAGTGACCCAAAAAACAAGTGTAGTCAATGTTACTGGATAATGGTCATTCCTTCAGACAAAAGAGGTTTCTACAATGATGTTGTTTGGAAACCGATGGCTTTCTCTTCCCCAATCATACAAGGTGGGCCCGTACTAGTTATAAATGGGGTTATAACCCCCGCAAATGGCCGAAAAGGTAAGGGCCCCTACTTGTGACTGGTAAGGGCCCCTACCAGACTCCTCACCCAAACAACTGTTGAGTCTCGTTTTTGAAACATGCTCCCAAACACAAGGTGTGGGAGACATGACACCAGAACCAACAAAAAAGGATGAATTATGTAAACCTCTTTTCATCAGAGATTGATAATTGCAAACCACATTTTATTTCCCGGCATCTAACTATCCAACTAAATTCATCATCCAGACGAATTTCACAAGTCGGAAAAAAAGATACGTTGAAGGATCGTTTTTTTTCACCATGGCACTGGTGTGGGATGTCCCGCCCCTTTTTCGATGTTCCAAACGACTGGCAGATCTGTTCAAAAAGCCAAGGTACCGTAGCTACCAAAGGGACCTGACTGAAAAAATCTCACATTCCACAGGGATTTGGGACTGGAAAAGTGGCAACTGTATTATTTTTGTTCGGGGTTGAGTGTTCAGCCGAAAGCCCTGCCAAAAAGAGATGATGTGTCCTGCGTCATGTTTTTGTTTCATCTTGTTTTTTGGTGCCTTACATTCAGAACAGATCACCGGACTGAGGATCAGCATAATTTTGGCCTCAAATGATGTGTGCACATTTGGGGTACGCACATAGCACATAGCCATTCCGTCAGCCCTCTTGGTTATGATCCTGGTAAACCAACGACATACAAGGCCTCCAAACAAATGGAGTTTTCTTTCTCTACAATAACAACCTCAACCCTACACAACCAGTTTTGCATGGATGTTAGTTTGGTGAAATAGCAGAAATGCCCGTTTTTCATGTATTGATTTAGAGTCATCCAATAAATGGATGGGCATCAGGTTCCAGGAATTTGCTAAACCCTGAGCCCTTAACAAAAATACTCAGCTGATTCTTGAACTGGCTTCCCCATAACGAACCGTTGAATTGAACTACAGCTGGTGGTCAATGTTTCCCAAGCCAGCATCCCAAAGTCAGCGTCACTGTGTGGGTCACCCGTTGTTCTTGTAGGCCACGAAGGGAGGCTGAACAACGACTTGGATCGTTTTTGGAAACCTTTGCACACTTACAAATTGCTTTCTATCTCATTCTGGCTTTGGGGTGAATGAACTACCCAGCTATATGAGGATTATGAGATAGCCTTTACAGGAACCCTTACAATTATAAACCAGCAGAACGGAACTCAGAAGGGATTTGAACAAACATAATAATCCCCACTGAACCAGGAAGGATTTCATCCACATCCTTGGTCCTTCCAAGTTCACTCCTGGCGGTTTCACATTTCACACATTTCAAGCTTTCGAACTGAGCTATGAGTTCGATGTTTCCAAAATGAAGAGCTTTCAACATTTAAACTCTTGGCAATCTTTTGACAGCAAATCCCAGATGATCCATGGGACTGGAATATTTACTTCATGGATTGTTTAAATTTCATAGTAAATGTAGATGAATATTCCAGTCCCATGTTTGGAGAATCATCCCACTTGGTAAGTGGTTCATCTTTAAGAAATTTAAACCATTTGGAAGGGGAACAACCCGATCCTTAGGGGACGAAAACTAACCATAGTTATTGGATAAGTCATCACCAACTTACATCCACTGGGATGATCCTCCAAGTGGAGCATCTGGGGATAACTTTTCACATGTAATTTTCAACCCATTTCCAAATACAAGTACCATCCGGGTGTTTCCAAAAAATCATGGTACCCCCAAATCATCCTTTTTAATAGGGATTTCCATTATAAATCATCCATTTTGGGGTACCTCTATTTTTGGAAACACCCATCCAAACACCAACTCAACCCAACCTCAGCCCGAACCAAATGGACCAAAACCGAGTTTCTTGCCTCCAGAGGGTGGACCTTTACCACCTTCCTGGCCAAAGCGCGGACCAGGTAGGTAGATCTAGACCTACCTGGAACCTGATGGCCAGCCAACCAATAGCCAACCAGTTATAAATGGCAACGTTTCAATTGGATGACAAACCAAATCTTTATATAAAAAATGGCTCTTTACTCCTTGGTGAATACCTGGTACCCTGAACAACCCTTTTTTTTCTTGGTTGGTTGGTTCAGTTGGATAATGATTCCATATCTTTACGAATGGGAAATGCGTGGAAATCACCAAACATCCATCTGGATGACTCCAAATCTTTACATAAAAAATGACTGCTTAACCGGCTTAAAGAAAAAAAATCCATTTAAAACTGGTTGTTTCGGGTACCCGGTCATAGTTATACATCTGGTACTCGAAAGCCAACCAATTTCCAACCGGTGGAAATGGATAAACTGTCATTTTTTATGTAATGATTTGGTTCGTCATCCACTTGAAACAACCGTTAACGCCATGCTTGTTTAGAGTACCAGGTGTATATATGTATTTAATATCTACGGCAATCTCAACCCGGAACTGGCAACAGCTTTTAGGGATCTTTTTCAGCCAGCTAGTTGATCTCTGGGTCTGAGCTTCCAAGAAAGGCGTTTCTTAAGGTCTTGTTGCAAAAGGCCAACTTCAACTGAGCCACGAAAAAAACCCGGCTTACTTTCCATGAAATCCTGGTTGTGTTTAACCGGGATCCTTATGTTATGGTTTATGAAATAATTCCTATATACCTGGGTTGTATAATCCACTATACTGTATACCCTAAACAAACAAGGTTTTTTCATTGCTCAAATTGCAAAAGGCGTAGAAATCCTCATCAAAAGCTGGATGATTATTTGCCACTACAACAAAAATGTGGCAACAAAAATCATGCGTTCTTGTCGTAAATTCCTCGAGACACTTGGTCACTCCAAGTATTTTTCAAAACATCTTTCACCCATCATGGCAATCTAAGGGGACCTCCCCAAATGCCACCCCGCCCAAGCAACAAGGCATTAGTAAGGGACTATTAAGGGACAATGGTGGTTAATAGTAAATAGTCTCTTCAAAAAGGCCTTATTTCTTGGGAGGGGTGGCATGGGTCCCCTGAGATTTCCATGAACCCATTCCAAGAACTGATGAATTTCCCAGAGAGAACAAAGCCTTCCAACAAACATCCAGTCAAGGTAGGGGGGTTGTCCAGCCTATTTCAAAAAAAATCTTGTAAAAACTGTCTCCAATTCATGTATATATTATATATATATAGACCTGGAACCTGAAACATCCACTTTAAAATGGTTTTTTCAATGGGATGATTCCAGATCTTTACATGGTAAATGGCACCAAAGATCCATTAAACAAATGTTGTTTAGAGTTCCAGGTTACATATATATATATATATATATATATAATCTATTTCCCGCAATTACTTTGCTGGAGGCTAACAAAAAATTACCCTCCTGCGAACCAACATATCCTCTACCAGCCGGAGCTTTTGAGCCGATGGTTTTCCTTTTCTCCAGGATATGTTAGTTTCAGTGAGGATACGGTTGACGGAAAAACTCCTGCACTAGTTGATAGGTAGTTTATCCCATTATTTACAGGGTTGTATACATCCCAGGTGGTGCAGGATTTCTTCCATCAACAGTACCACCCCCAACCAAATTCTGTCAAAAACAACAGCATCAGCTAGCAGCTAGTCATGATTTTCCACTCAACTTTACCAACTTTGAAAGCCCGAAGTTTCGTCAATTCACCAAGTCGGACCGACCTGTGAGCCAAAAGGATTTCCGCCTGGCGGGGCTGTTTGAGGCTTGGAAAAAAAAACTTGGAAGGTTTTTTTTGGCAAGCAAAGATTTCAGGAATTAAAAAAATCCACCCAAAACTCGCATTTTTCCCGCCTGGAGGACCACCAAAGCCGCTGGGCCCAAGTGGAGCTCCACCCTGGAGGAACTTTCCCGGGGAAAAAAACGATAAAAAACCTACGGTTTTACCATCAAAATGGATTGGATACATGAGCAGTGATTGACCTTGGCTATTTGCTGTAGGGGATCGTACTACCCAGTTATATCATTGTGATTATAATAACCTGGAACTCCAGTTTTAAATGGATGGATATTTGGTGATTTCCAACCGTTTTTCCATGGTAATGATCTCGAGTCACCTCTGAAAATTAGCGGCGAACGAACCCGAAGTCATGAAGGTTTGGTTCCGATGATTTTTCTTTTCGATTGGGTGATTTTTGGGTTCCAGCCGTTAATTTTCAGGGGTGTACCAACATCTTCCAAAGGGTGCTGTTTGAATCGTAAGAAGGATCGTCCTTGAAAAGCACAAAGAAAAACAAAAGAAACATCCAGTTCACTCCCGAAAACAGACATGGATTACTAACAAAAATGATCAAAAATGCTGATTTGGAAGGTGATTTTCCTTTTCAAAGGATTCTTATTTGCAGGCGCCAGCCCTTTAGTTTTCAGGGGTGTACCTGTATCGGACATATTTTCGGGAAACCTTCAGTTTCACATGACTATCTATTGAGCTTACAATTTCCATAGCACAGAAACAACAAAAACCCTGAAAACTAAGGACTATAGTTGGGGATGGTCATCCCACCTTCAATAGGGAATCTAGGTAATGGATATATTAACCCCTAGTATTGGGTTGAACAAAAATATTGTGATGTGTATCGTTGGTGGTTTCAACCCATTTGAAAAATATGCGCAAAAGTCAAATTGGATTATGAAACCCCAAGGTATTGGGGTGAAAAAATTCCAAAAATATTTGAAGTTTCACCACCTAGTTAGTCTTTTTTAAAGGGACACCGACTTCATATATGAACTAATCCCGAAATATCACTTTTCGGTAGGTTTTTTTCATCATGATTTTGAAACAGTAACTCAGTAACAAAAGTGCTTTGGATCGATAGTGTTCCTTTCAACTTAAAGTTGGCTTATGGAATTCTCAAGCAGGGGGGAGGCGAGGCGATCTCCCTACTCCTCCCTACGGTGAAACGGACCGATGGGTTTCTCCACTAAGTTCCACAGCAGGTTTCTGGAAAACAAAAACTATCCTTCAGTCCAAATGAGGGACACAGGGGAACACATGGGCGGACATATTAACTTGTCTTGAGGTAGGTCATCCCTATATATAGCCCAACTATTTCTTGATTGACAATCAGAACATGTCGCCAAGCTCGCTCATCAAAAAACTGGTCTCGAGGGCTCAGGTATTCAATCGAATTCCATATCATATGTTCTAACATTGCATGCATGTCTTAGATTTGCTTGTTCGATGCTTGGCAAAAATAAGACATATTTCCCCAAATGGTGATTTAGTGGTGATTTACCCTGGTAAAAGTAAGAAATTAAGTGAAACAAACACAAGATGTGCAGCATCTCAAATAGCGCTTTCCTGAAAGAAAGCAAATTTCCACCTCCCATGGGAAACAACAACCATCACCCCAAAGCCTTTTAAGAAGTAGTTCCTTTTGCCAGAAAATACACTAACCAATAGGATTCATGGGATGATTTGAGGTATAAAATCACCTATCCATCCTTTTTTGCTGATTTTTCTTAGGTATTCATGGATACGTAAATATACCAGTCCCATGGATCCAATATAGTCCGGAAGGGCGTGTAACAAAAAAGTAACCAAACAGGCCTACATTATCTAGGTGGTCGAACCAACCCATTTGAAAAATATGCGCAAGTCAAATTGGATCATTTCCACAAGGATGCGGGATGAACATACAACATGTTTGAAACCACCACCACCTAGTTATGAATCCAAACAATATATGGATAATCGAATCTGCCATACCCAAAATTATTGAGGCGCACTTGTGTCTACAAAAAAAGACGACCTTTCTGTATGGGAAAAAATTGACATGTTTGAACATCATCTTTCAAAAACCCCAGCATTCTCCCACAGGGGTTCTAAGTCCCCTTAAAAGGGGTGAAATAAACCAACTACAATCAACGACCGTTAATTCTCGATCACTTCCAGCTGGCCACAGAACTCTTGAGCCGCCGCACAGGGCTCGAATTGAAGCCCCCAGAACTGGGCAGGTGCAAACCAAGTCGGATGCCACTACTTGGAGGATCATCCTAGTTAGTGGTTAGGATCACCCCCATTTCAAAGCCATGGATTTCGGTCACTTGGAAGGGGTCCCACAACCCGATCCTTAGGGGACTTACTAATCATGGTAGTTATTAATCACTTACTAAATGGGATGATCCTTCAAGTATGCATTCACTCCTTGTATCACACAGCATCCTACTGAAAACAACCAGCGAATCTAGTTGGTGGTTGAACCAACCCATCCGAAAAATATAACCGTCAACTTGGATCATTTCCACAAATTTGGATGAAAATAAAAATATTTGAAACCATCACAATCCTGTAATTAATGGGATTTTTCAAAACCATGTCAACTGGCTTTCTTCGCCGGAGTTTTGAACCATCAACAGTATGACCAACATCTAATAGCACCAAATGTTTTTTCTACTTGATGTTTGTTTTTTGGGTCTGTTTTTTTTGGTAGGGTTTGGTGGGGGGAGATCCTTTTATACGATAAGGTAGGTATCCAAATACTGGTGAGTATACCTGCATTGGCTCGGCATTTTCTGGTGAGAGAAAATGACTAGCCATATATGTCAGGTGGTTGGGAATGGGATTTCTGAACCATCAACAGCAATTACTAGTTGGTGGTTGAACCAACCCATTTGAAACATATGTTCGTCAAAATGGGAATCATTTCCCCAAGGATGCGGGGTGAAAATTCCAAAAAATATTTGAAGTTTCACCACCCAGCCATTTGAATCCATTAAACAATGGTTTGTTTGGACTTCCAAGTTGATGTTTACTACCATCAACAGTAGTTAGTTTTTGGGTGCCATTGAACCCTCCCAAAAGATTCCAACGCCCCCCAACATCTTCGCGCCTTGGAGGACCCCAGCCCGGTGCCTCGGAGATTTCGGTAATTTTCGGAGTGGATCATCCCGATCGGAAGATCCCGATCCGATCCCCAAGGAGGGCACCGAACCATATGGGGGCAACTCCTAAAATGGTGGGTTTCCCCAACAAACCCATGGGTTTTCCCTACTAAAAATGAGCAGCACTTGGGGTGTGAAATGGGGGTAGCACCATTTAAGGAAACATCCATAAATATACAAGTAGTTCCCGGGCGAGCCGGTGGCGGAAGTTTCAAAAGAAAAAAGAACCATATAGCAGAGAAAGAATTTGCCTATAGAATGTGCGCAAGATGACCGACCATTGCGATGTCCAAATTTTTTTCTGAGGTTTGAACGAAGCTTTTGCCGTTGCATGGCTGTCATGTCATGCGCTTTGGGGTGATGTGTTTGTGATTTGACTTGCTTTCAAATGATGTGGCTAGTTGTGAGGTGATTTGTGGTACTACCCCAACGTACTACTCCAGTACTACTCTGTACTCTGTACTACAAAGTACTACCCCAGTACTACTCTGTA